>APFE030327715.1:0-21537 GCA_000404065.3 Pinus taeda | reverse complement strand
GATTTGTTAGTGTGACATGGAGATGTTTTATGTACGAGCTGATGGAGAGGTTGTGCACTCTTGTATAACAAGGCCATGGACGTGGATGGAGTTGTGAGTAGACTATGGAGCATTTCTACTACATGGAGCGCTGAGGCATCTTGCAAAGACCTTCGGGCCGAGACTTTATGCTTGCTGAGATGTTGGTTGGAGATGACTCATGGAGCTCATGATGACATGAGATTGTTGTGACTTTGGGGACTTCATATATGGTGGACTTGGAGGATCTGATGCATTGAGGAGCTGAGGTCAGAGACTTTGATGTAGGATGGGGTGCATACTTTCAAGTACATGCATGGGGATGTCTTGAAAGGGTGACTTGATGTAGAGGATCGATATGAGACACTTTGGAGTGATGGAGTTACGATGATGATGATGATGCCTTGGTGGCAACACTTGGGCATGGGTTGAGCCAAGACTCAACTACTTTTGACACATGGGAGCTGATTGATCTATGATCATGGGCAACACATCGATAGATGAGACAGGTGTATACTTGTTTCTATGGTAGACTTGAGGGATGACACATTGCAGATATGATGGAGGTTGCTTCATGGACTTGGATGTGGCACACCGAGAGTTGGAGATTGATGGGTTGGTTTCTTCATATTGAGGAGGCACACATATGGATGATGTTGGATAGATGTGGCTGATTTCATGCAGCACATTGACACCAAACATCATGGACATCATGTTGCAGATGAGATGAGGACTACTTCATGGACCTGAGCATGACTTACACTTATATGGATGGATTCTTGATCAATTTTGATGATGTGACAGGATGTTCAGAGAAACAACTGATGGTGGCATGAGGATGTGCATTCTCATGGTTTGAGCGTGACAGTTGGATTAGCTACCCGACTAGTTCAGACATGGGGGTCGATAGTGTGCAGAGATATGTTAGCATTGTGCTGGAGTATCATGGCAACAGATCACATGAGGACGACACATGATGAGGTCGACACGATATGTTGCAGTGGGCATGTAGCTTGAGATGGAGGGGCCAGCCTTCCACGATGGAGAGCAGCATGTGTAGATTGTGACATGGTGGTTGATGATTATGGATTGAGATGACTTCTGATGTATGACATACCGATGGATGTATACCTTGGTATGGTGATCTTGGTGACAGATGGTTGCCGAGGTGAGACATGGTGGAGATGGTAGTTCTACATATGTTGCAGGGATGTTTGCAGTATGTGGAGGAGTTGACATCATGGATGATCTTGGTGGATGGTTACCAGGATGGTATGTTGTCGAGGACGACAACAATTTCAGGTGGAGGAGGATGTAACGTCCTGAGCTCCTACCCGATGTGCGACGCGGTTGGGTGCCGGGCGACCCGGGCGCGTTGCGGTTATGCAATAGTTTGCGACGATATGCGACGAAACTTTGCGACAAGTGACAAACGATGTGCGATGGCGTTTATACACTCGGTTGAGCATAATACGATGTGTAGGAGAGCCAACACATGGTTGGGCATTCTAAGGGGTGTGTGAACGATGGTTGGGCAGTTGGCTCGGCAGCCCACCCACACCTTACGATGGGTATATGTTGTGGAGCGTTGAACGCTTGGATAGCATCGAAAAGCATTCGATCATCACATCTTCACACAAGGGAGAGGCGCAGATCTGTAGTGTGCAAGTCTAAGGTGGAAAAGGTGCAGTTTTAAGGATGCGCCCGTTCTTGGGCGGTCGTGCACAAAGAAGCATTGAACTTGGTGTTGGGCAAAGGTTCGGGCGAAGGTGCGCCCGGTGGTCGGTTGAGGCGTGCACGGTGAACGTGTGGCGCTCGATTTGTGCGATGACTTGGCGTGGGTGTCTTGGCGACTCGAGTGAGCGCCTGGACGTCGTGCAAGTGTGCACAAAGACTTGTTGGAGTGTTGGGTTGTGAACGGAGGTGTGTCTCAGTTGGAGGTGCCCGTGTGTGGCGACTTGGAGGCGCGCCCGAGTTGGGCAAACGACACGACAGTGCGACGAGGTGAACGAAGGATTGGTTAGTCATGCGGCGACTGTACGGAGATGCCGACAAGCTGGGAAACCGAGTTTGCGAAGTTGTGTAAATTTGGGGTTTCCCAAGTTTTAACTTGTGCATTGTAAAAATGAAAGATTGTATAATATATTGATATCGGGTAGACTCATATCGCAGGGAGTTGCCCCTCCCTTTATAATGTTGTTGATAATGAACGTGTATGGGTGTTCATTGGTATAAAGGCACATTAATAATACTTGGTAACAAAAATAAAGCTAAGTATGGATTGTTAAGGCGTAGTCTACAATCGTAAGTATTGGTGAAAAGAAAACGGTTGGTAGTGCCGCACCTCGCCTAGCACGGTTGAAAGACTACCGTAGGCTTGGGGGCGTGACAGGGGGCTTTGGACTCATGGTGAATGGGTGCATGGGACTTTGGATTCATGGTGAATGATTCACATTAAATGGGGGGCTTTGGATTCACGGTGAATGGGTGCACGGGGCTTTGGATTCACGGTGAATGGATGCACGGGGCTTTGGATTCACATTAAATGAGGCACTTTGGATTCACGGTGAATGGATGCACAGGGCTTTGGATTCATGTTAAATGGGGGGCTTTGGATTCACAGTGAATGGGTGCACGGGGCTTTGGATTCACGATGAATGGATGCACGGGGCTTTGGATTCATGTTAAATGGGGGGCTTTGGATTCACAGTGAATGGGTGCACGGGGCTTTGGATTCACGATGAATGGATGCACGGGGCTTTGGATTCATGTTAAATGGGGGGCTTTGGATTCACAGTGAATGGGTGCACGGGGCTTTGGATTCACGATGAATGGATGCACGGGGCTTTGGATTCATGTTAAATGGGGTTGGATTATGGTGAATGGGGCTTTGAAATGGGGTGGGGGAATGGGGCTTTGAATGCGTGATGGGGTTGCAGCAGGGGCTTTGGATTCATGGTGAATGGGGCTTTGAATGGGGTGGGGGAATGGGGCTTTGAATGCGGTGAATGGGTGCACAGGGCTTTGGATTCATGGTGAATGGGGTGGGTGAATGGGGCTTTGAATGGGGTGAATGGGTGCACGGGGCTTTGGATTCATGGTGAATGGGGCGCTTTGGATTGCTGGGGTGCTTTGAATGGGGTGGGTAAATGGGGCTTTGAATGGGGTGAATGGGTGCACTGGGCTTTGGATTCACGATGAATATGGCTTTGGATTGATGGTGAATGGGTGCACGGGTTCACGGTGAATGGGGCTTTTGGATTCACGGTGAATGGGGCTTTGGATTGATGGTGAATGGGTGCATGGGTTCACGGTGAATGGTGCTTTGGATTGATGGTGAATGGGTGCACGGGTGGTGAATGGGGCTTTGGATTGATGGTGAATGCGTGCACGGCTTCACGGTGAATGGGGCTTTGGATTCACGGTGAATGGGTGCATGGGGCTTTGGATTCACGGTGAATGGGGCTTTGGATTGATGGTGAATGGGTGCACATGGTGAATGGGGCTTTGGGTTGATGGCGAATGGGTGCACGGGGCTTTGGATTCATGGTGAATGGGGTGAATGGAGCTTTGGATTGACGGTGAATGGGTGCACGGGGCTTTGGATTCACGGTGAATGGGTGCACGGGGCTTTGGATTCACGTTAAATGGGGCTTTGGATTCATTGTGAATGGGGGTGAATGGGGCTTTGGATTCACGGTGAATGGGTGCAGGGGGCTTTGGATTCACGGTGAATGGGGCTTTGGATTCATGGTGAATGGCACTTTGAATGGGGTTTTGGATTCACGGTGAATGGGTGCACGGGGCTTTGGATTCACGGTGAATGGAAAGTGAAATCTTTATACCACATGTAATATTAACAACTAAATAAGCCAGCATAATAATATTGAAATTATTAATATTTTAATTAAATATCAAGCAAAAATGTAATAATTCATGCTCTTCAATTATGCAGTTTATGGTTTTTTTATATTTAAGGATATCATTTTTATTTTAAAAAAGACATTGCCAACTCAGGTGACTGTACATCTTTCCTAACTAAGTGTTAAATATGGCTTAGCTACAAGCATAATAATAATTTATTTAAAATCAGAATTATAAAATAATAAAATAATTTTAATTACACAAAAGAATAACTATGAAAAAATTTACATACCTCCTACTTCTGTTTTATGATTTCAAGTTATTAACTGGATTTTAAAAAAAAAAAACATATATTTTTAATTATTTAAAAAGAAAACATATTTTCAATCATCATTAAACCTAATGAAACCCTTGAATAAAATCACCAAACTTTAAAACTAAATTATCAAATAATCAATGAATATGGCTTAGCTAGATTTAACCATTTTTGTTAAAAAAATCTAACTATAAAAGTGTTTGAATTTTTTGAATAGTAAAAATAAATTCAAAACCATGAAATTGAAGTTTGAAAATTATACCTAAAATTTTCCAAAATTACTGCAAAATTTTATCAAAATCTTTGCTGAATTTTCCACTATTTTCGTAGCAAAATTGTGACTTCCTTAAACTATTATTTTATAAATTTGGTGTACCGTTGACAACGTGGGCTGCTCCTGCAGGTCTTGTAGCTGGGATGTGTGTAGCCATTGTAGTAGCTGCACTTGTCATAATGCTCTACAGAAGAAAAAGACTCCAGATGCAGAGTCGGGCTCGACTGATGGAGGAGAGAGCAACCATACTATCAGGAGGCGGAGGAGAAAAGTCCGCCAAACTCTTCAACAGAAAAGAGATAAAAAAGGCGACCAATGGATTCGCAAAGAACAGAATACTCGGCATCGGGGGCTTTGGCGAAGTTTACAAAGGAATACTCAATGACCGCACGGTCGTTGCAGTTAAAACTGCCAAGGTCGGTAATATCAAAGCAATCGAACAGGTTCTGAACGAGGTCCGGATACTATCTCAAGTAAACCACAGGAATTTGGTTCGATTGTTGGGCTGCTGTGTTGACTCACAGGAACCCCTTCTGGTGTATGAGTACATTCCCAAAGGCACATTATACCATCATCTCCACACGATCGACAGAGACATCTTCCTCCACTGGGAAACGCGATTGAATATTGCTCTCCAGACTGCGGAAGCCCTGGCTTATCTCCATTCCGCTGCCTTCCCTCCAATATATCACAGAGATGTCAAGTCCACAAACATCCTACTTGACAATGACCTGAATGCCAAGGTTTCGGATTTTGGGTTATCCCGTCTAGCAGAGACAGACCTTTCTCACATCTCCACATGCGCTCAAGGAACGCTGGGATATTTGGATCCCGAGTATTACAGAAATTACCAGCTCACTGATAAGAGCGATGTGTATAGTTTCGGTGTAGTTTTGCTGGAATTGGTGACATCGCAGAAGGCCATTGATTTCTCCAGGGAAGAGGACGATGTGAATCTGGCAGTGTATGTAGTTAATAAATCGGAAGGAGGAAGGATGATGGATGTTGTGGATCCTTACTTGAAGGAGAACGCTTCGCAGATTGTTATGGACACCGTGAAAGCTGTGGCTGTTTTAGCGTTAGGTTGTTTGCAGGAGAAGAGGCACGAGAGGCCAACTATGAAGGAAGTTGCAAATGAGTTGCATAATATCACTACTATTCAAGCTTCTGCCGTTGTAGCTGAAAATGGAATAGATGAAGTATCTAAGCAGCCTTGAGCTGATTTTGGATGAGAACCTCTTTTCTTGTTTCTCATGATTTTTATAATCTTGATAGTTAACCAGTTTTTACGTAAATTATAGATTTCAATACAATGTTTATCAACAACTTCACAGGTTATTGGTTTGCTGCATTTTCTCAAAATAATGAGGTTTATGATTTCTTAAAAAGTGTTTTCAATTTTTTTTACTACATAAAGTGTTCAATTTTGTCTTTTAAATTTTAAAATGCAAATTTATTTTAATTTTGTTGTTTTACAAAATGCTAAAGAACTAAAAAGAGCATTTTGTATTTATGTTTAAAGATAAAGAAATTTTAAACACTAATTTAGCTTTTGTTCGTGGATATTGATTAGATATTCACCATAATAATATTGAAACAAACAAAAATTTCAATACTGTTATTAAAATAATTAAGAGAAACTTGTATTATCCTAATTTTTCATTTCTTATGGTAAACTTAGCAATATACAAAATTTGTAAACATGTTTTTCCCAGTTGCAAAATATCTAATTAGCTTTTTACCATGTTAATTGGTATTGCCTTTTTCACATATTAGCTTTTTACCATAATAACAAAGAAACAATAACATAATTGAAATTTGTATCATATTAATTTTTTATGTTGTATTGAAAGTCTTACATATTAAAAAATGCATGTTTATGCAATGTCCTCCAAACAAATAAATTAGTATTTGAGCATGATAGTTTATTAGCTTTCTGCCATGATTTTTTACATGTATGAAAATGCATGTTTGTACCCTATCTTCCACATAAATGAATTAGTTTGTGTGCATGACTCTTGATCAGTTTTATGCCATAATAATACTAAAACCATTGTAGCTTCAAAAATGATATTATTTTAATTTTTTAAATAAAATTCTAAAAAGATAAAAATTAAAATAATGGAAAATTAATATACAATTTGTTTTTCATTAATATTATTGTTTAACTTATTTTTGGTTTGCTACATTTTTTCAAAACAGTGAGTTTATAATTTCTTACAAAGTATTTTTTGAAACTATTGATAAAATGTTAATGAGTGAAGTGAGTTTTGAATTTCAAAACTTACAATGGAAAGTGTTTTTCAAATATCTTTTACAAAATATCTGAATGAAAAGACACATTTCATCTCTTAAACTTAATAGCATACAAACTTTTAAACATAATTTTACAACTTTTTTAGAATTATAATATTTAACTTTTAGAGACAAATTTTGACTCTTAAACTTAATAGCATACAAACTTTTAAACATTTTTTTATAATTTTTTTAGAATTATAATATTTAAATTTTACACATTTATATTGATGTTTATTACAACATCCTTTACATAAATATTAAAGTAAAAAAAGTGTCATATACCTAGAAATAATTTTTTTTTTTAATGGTTTGATATACATATATACTGAAACCATTATGAACACCAAAAATTAACTCCACATATACATTTATACTTACAAAACATTAACTCCACACAATTATCAGATAATACCGTAGTGTTTTCTATGACTTGACTCCATTGGGAGTCGGCACAATCCCATCCGTTTAATTAATGTAAACCATAGGTGTATCAAGGTTAATGGTATTGTAGTCCTGTAGACTTTATTCATTTTGCTTTGGTGACTGGATAGCATTGATTGTGCAATGAATTATTTGTACCCACGCTGGTACGTGGCGTGGGCAGGCTACAACTGCCATTTCAGGATTCTCTATGCATCAACGGCCATGAGACCTGGAGGATGATCCAACGGTTGCAGTTGAGTCCCGTCGACTTACTCTACCCTTGGCTCCGAAATGCAATCCCATTCTCTCATGGAAGAGCTTGAGATCTGCTCCGCCTCCTGTCTCGGTCGCAGACTTTGGCAGCCTCTGCTCCAGGGTTCTGTTGCAAAGGGAAGGGCGCACGAGGCTCCAGAACCTAATCCTAATGCTAGATTTAGCTCTTGGGTAATAGCATGGCGGACTCCTTTCCTGTAAAATCTACCTTCATCATTTCTACGTTTATTTTGTTTAACTGATAATTCATTTCTTCTTACAGGTTAGGGTAAATCTACGTTTTTTTTTAACCATACTTGTTGTGTTTTGCTTGCAGGTATACATTTTGCCACTGTTTCCAGGCTCGCGGATGTCACTGGGTGGAGCTGTGCCACTCTTGAGCTGGTGTGCCTCCTGGGTTTACCGCCAGGTATGAGGAATTTCCACATTATTATTGGTTGTGTGTGTTAGAAGCTAGGCTAGGGTCTACAGACCCTTTGCGCAAGAGATTTGTTCTTACATCTTGCGTAAGCTAGCTATTTGTTTACATAATTTCGAGTCTCGGGGTTTCCTGTGGACAGTCCCGTGGAGGACTTATGTTATTCTTAAGCTTAATGATTCTGAGGCTTTTTCATTCCTCGATTGATTTGCTGAGCCGCTCTGGCTATACTTGTAGTTTATTCACTAGATCTGTAATAGATTCTCTCTGATGTTAACTTATGGATTTGGAGCGATTCCTCCATCTATTTCATGTCTTCAGCATTTTGAATAATGTATAAGGTATTATCTGCCTAATTTTCTCCTCTTCAATTTCTGGACTATGCATGGCGGTTTTGGTTGAACTAGGTTATGCAATGTTGCTCTTCCTATTATTGGCTTCTCGCTCAGATTTTATTTATCTAGCCATTCTATACTGTCATAGCTTAGTAAAAAAATCGTCGTCTCTGCTCTTAGCAGTGTTATTTATTCAGTCCTCAATTTATGCTATAGCCTGGAAGAATTTACTTCGCCGTATAGCTGCTTGAGGGTTTGGCTCTCGATAAGGGTTTGGGGTTTTCATTTCTTTTGCAACGAGTTGAATAAAGTCCTATTTTTTTTTAAGAGTTAGTACATAACCCTTCAGGTTAACTCTTTACGCCTGTCTGGCTGAAACCCGAGACTTTTGTCTCAAGATCCTAGCAGCACCTTCATGTAAGAGTAAAATGAAGAAAGTATTTACAAAAACTGAGTCCTCACTGGTCCCTATCATTAAGGAGCTTTTTCTTTTCGAATGGCTAATTCTCGCTAAATGACTATGTTTTTTTTTTTTTTTGTAATAATAAATGATCCTACTCCCATCTTGTTTTATGACATTGGGTTTTCCAGCATTCCATGATTCTCAGGCATCTGATAATTCATGTACCAGACTTTGCATTATCTAGTTTTATATTTATATATATCAGAAGAGCTTTAACATTTCGTTTTCCTTAAATCTTTCGTTATATAGTTTATCTATATTTGAGAATGGTCCGGCTACGGTGAACGGCTATTGTTTATCAGTGTAATCAAATATTAATTCTTCGATATATAGAGGATTTTCAGTGTTTTCCATTCCTATTTACTTTTTAAAATAGATAGACATTAATAAATAATATGTTCCATTCATTTTTCTGTTTTTTTTTCTCTGATTAAACACAGGACATAGTAAAACTAACAAATTCTTTGGTTTACTTACAACAGCTATTACTTTATTACAACACAATCATTCCACCTAATTTACCACATTCATTTACAGAATTTGCTTGCAAGTGTTCCTCCACTTACCTGTGTTGTTGTAACTTACGAAGTTCTCCAGAAGTTGGGCTTTCTCTGTTTCTCCTACTTCCAATCTGCCACCCAACCTTGAGATTCGTCTTTCGGGACCAGAATCTCCCCCCAACTATCTTGCAGGACCATTTTCCTCAGCAAGACGCTTGCACGTAGTGCTTGGCTATCTGGTCATCACCAGACTTAGCCATTTCTTTTTTCTTTTTTTCCTTCTGCCTGTCCCTACAGCACAGACTTTTTCCCCCCTGTCCCCTATTTTCCTCTGGAAGCCCTTCCAGTTAGGGAAAAACAGTTAGGGTTGGAATCACAACAACTGTCTTGCCTCCAACTTCCTCCTTGAGAAGTTTCCAGCTCTTAAAGAAACATTTCTTATTTTTTTTTAAAGAAAATATTATTAAATTCAAACAGATAATAATATCAACTCAGTTTGTCATTTACCATAGTAAAGTCAAATATTTACATTTATCCCGGGGCATTACATCTCCCCTCCTGAAATTAGACATCGTCCTGATGTCTTTCGACCATGAACAGCCCTGGATAAGCTTTTTTCATGAGCTCTTCATCTTCCCAGGTAGCCTCCTCAGGCCCAAAGTGCTGCCACTGCACTTTAACTTGGGTAATAGCTCGCTTCCGCAGCATTACTTCTCTTCAGTCGAGGATGTTCAGCGATTTGACCAGGATTTCTCCTTCCGGTTCGACTTGCAACATGCAACATCCTAAGTCAGTTCTCTTTTAAAAGGAAACATTTCAACTAATTTATCGGAGATAATTCTCACCTGTATATCCTGCCATCTGATTACATGTTTAGGATCATAAACATATTTTTTTAACACAGAAACATGGAAGATGTTATGGACCCGTATGTGACTTGGCAGAGCGAGCTGGTAAGCTACCGGCCCAATTCTTGCTAAGACCTAGAAGGGTCCACAAAATCGGGGTGCCAATTTAGCGCACCTGTTCCACTGTAATGTGATCTTTTTTGCTCGAATACTCACATATACATGATCACCGACCTTATATTCCTTAAACGTCCTTTTCCGGTCAGCAAAATTCTTTTGCCTATCCTGAGCTACCTTTAAATTGACTCGCACTTTCTTAACCATTTCCTCCATTTCCTTAAGCATGTCGAGTCCCAACATTAATCTGTCTTCCGATCCACCCTAGCTTGAGGGCGTGTGACAGTTCCGCCCATACAATACTTCAAATGGGCTCATTTGCAATGATGTATGATAGCCATTATTATATGTGAACTCGACTAAGTGTAGATAATCTTCCCACTTGGTCGGTTGCTACATTACATATGCCCTTAACATGTCTTCCACCACCTGGTTCACCCGTTCTGTTTATTCATCAGTCTGAGGGTGATAAGCTGTACTGAAATTCAACTAAGTTCCTAATTCTCCAAACAACGTTTTCCAAAATGCCGAGGTAAATTTTACATCACGGTCTGAAATTATTGTTTTAGGTAACCCATGCAGCCTAAATATATTCTGCATGAAGATATGGGCAATCTGCATAGCTCTATAGGTAGATTGCACAGATATAAAATGTGCCGATTTACTTAATTTGTCCACCACCACCATGATGGAATCGTTATTTTTCTTTGTTTTGGGCAAACCAGTTATGAATTCCATGGAGATGGTTTCCCACTTCCATTCTGGAATGGGTAATGGTTGTAATAACCCCGCAGGATGTTGGTGCTCTGCCTTAATTTGTTGGCACTCCAGACAACGTGCTAGGTACTCAACCACATCCTTTTTCATACCTAGCCAATAATATTCCTTCCAGAGTGTTGTGATCATTTTCTAATATCCTGGGTGTCCAGCGTAGTGACTTTTATGAAATTCATCCAAAATCAAGTTTTTAATGCTATTTTGATAGGGCACATTCAACCTCCTCTTATAATACAACATTCCAGCAGTACTTAAAGCATAACCCTGTTATTTTTCCTTACTGGTGGGGTGATGTACTTGTTGTTTTATTTGCAGATACATTGTATCTTGCTTTGCTGCCCTTTTAACCATCTCTGCAAAAGGGATTTTCCATTCGTTGGACGAAATCTCGTATAAACATTGTAATTTCTGACTTAAAGCGTCTGCCACCCAGTTCTCTTTCCCTTTCAAATGCTTGATCTCGAAATCAAAACCACCTAGAAAATCCACCCACCGTGCTTGTCTGGAATTTAAGGTGGGATGGCTAGAATAATTGGTTAGATTGTGGTGGTCTGTCAATAGTAAAAATTTCCTTCCCAAAAGGTAATGTCGCCACATTTTCAAGGCGTGAATGACAGCTGCCAATTCTAGATCATAAGCAGAATATTTCTGCTCATGTTCTTTCAGTTTCCTGGACTCGTAAGCAATTACCTTCCCTTCTTGCATCAACACGCCTCCTACACCTTCTTTGCTTGCGTCAGTGCACACTGCATAATCTTTGCGAGGATCAACTATGTTTAGAATGGGTGCGGTGGTAAGAAGATGCTTACGCTGCTCAAAACTTTTTTGGCATTCTGGGGACCATCTAAAAGCTCTTCCTTTTTTCTGTAAGGAAGTGATAGGATACGCTACTCTTGATAATCCTTCTACAAATCGTCTGTAATAACCGGCTAATCGCATGAAGGATCTGATGTCTGCCACATCCTTTGGTACAGGCCATTCCATTATGGTCTTTATCTTTTCGGGGTCCACTGCGATCCCTTTTTTCATGATTATATGCCCCAAATACTGTATTTCTTCCTTAAAGAAGGCACACTTGTTGAACTTGGCATATAACTGGTGTTCTCGGAGGGTTTGCAGCACCAACCTGAGGTGCTCCTTGTGCTCTTCCATAGTGAGGGAATATATCAGTATATCATCAATAAAGATCAACACAAATCTATCCAAATATTGATGAAATATGTTGTTCATTAAACACATAAAAGTCGTGGGGGTGTTAGTTAACCCAAAGGGTAGCACCACAAACTCGTAATGTCCATACCTTGTTCTAAAAGTAGTCTTAGCTATGTCTTTCTCCTTAATCCTGATTTGGTGATAACTTGATTGCAAATCGATCTTGGAAAATATTGTTGCTCCTTTCACTTGATTAAAAAGTTCATCAATCCGGGGTAAAGGATACTTATTTTTGATGGTCAATTTATTCAAATGACAATAATCTATACACATGCGAAGGGTCCTATCCTTTTTCTTAACAAACAATACCGAAACTCCCCAGGGAGACACACTGGGGCGAATGTAGTTTTTGTCTAACAGTTCCTGTAACTGCATTTTTAACTCTGTCAACTCGAGTGTATTCATTCTGTAGGGTGCTCGAGATACCAGGGCTGCCCCTAGTACCAATTTGATAGTAAATTCTATATCTCTCTTAGGTGGCAGTCCGGGAATCGCCTCCGGAAACACATCAGCAAATTCTTGTATCACAGGGATGTTGTCCAATGTGGCTATTTTATCTTTCGAGTTAGCATGGCCCACTTGGATGGCATAAATCTGACACCCTTTCCTAATGTATTTTGCTAACTGAGAGGCAGTTATTGACCGAATCTGCACTGGTCGCTTAATCCCCTACATCTCCTACCTTACTCCAAGTTCATCCCTATAATAGATAGTCTTTGTTTTACAGTTGACGAGGGACCAATGTTTTTCTAACCAGTCCATACCAATTAGGACATCATATGAACCAAGGAGAAGCACATTTAAATCTGCCTTCACTGGCTATCCTACTATCTTTAAGGGGCAGTTATTGACTTTAGCAAGTACTCGTCGCCTTGCCCCTATAGCCAACTTTACTAACCATGGGTTCTTAAATTTAACAGGTTGCAATTTACAATGCTCCACAATCTTAGGAATAATATAACTTAATGTGGCTCCAGGATCAATTAAAACAATTACAGTAAGGTTTGAAATTTTACCTTTGAATTCCACCATGGTCGGCTGGTACTCCGCTTAACGATCTTCCAGGGCAGCATTAATCCTTGGTAGACTACGTCCTACATCACCGACTGTCGATGCTTCATGGATCTGGGAAACCTGTTTGGTTTCCTTCCATTGAGGACAGTTTTTAACGTAATGAGGTCCACCGCAGCCCCAACACTGCATAGGAGGCCTTGTTTTCCCTTCACTGTCTAATTTTCTAGGTGGTTCACTAATCCTCGACTCACTGGTTGGCTTTGACCTGAGTGAGTTTTTCTGTAAATTTCTACTGTTTTTCCCTTTGGCAAAGCCCTTGTTACCTCCACCTCGATTCCCTTTATTATTCCCAACCAATTTGTTGTTTCTCTTATCAATCCATTTTTTACCTAAAACGTCTCCCTTCTGTTTACTTTGCTAGTAACAATTTTGGCTTTACATATTACTTCGTCCATTGTCTTTGGATTGTCAAACTAAATCATTTCCCTCATATTCAAGAGTAAAATACTAACAAACCTTTGTACTTTAGCCTTTTCCTCTCTAATATAAGGTACATAAAGAAGTAATGATGTAAAACGAGTAATAAATTCGTCTATGGTTTGCTGTCCCAGATGCAAGTCATGGAATCCTCTCGCTTTTTTGTCATAAAAGTGTTATGTCATGTACCTTTCCTTAAAATATTTTTGAAATTTTTCCCAGGTAATATTATGCTCACTTACTCCTCTCACAATCTTGACTTCCTCCCACCACAGGGTGGCTTTCCCATGTAATTGGAAAATGGCTAACCATGCCTTGAGGTTGTAATCGTATTCATATAGCTGGAAATATTTGTTCATATTAATCAACCATGCCTTAGCTGCTTCCTCCTATTCTCCGTCAAAGTGTGGCAATTTGATCTTACGGAATTCCCCTTGCAACTCTATCCGTTGCCTTTTTTATGTTTGTTGCTTGGAAGCATTATCAGATCGTTCTTCCCGTTCTTCATCCCTTCCTTCTGACTCCTCTGGTTCTGTGTGGTGATTCTGTTCCTCTGACACCCTTTGTTTCTCAGCACGATTCAGCGATTGCTGATTCTGCTTGTCTGATAGGCTCTTTAAAATCCTTTCTTGCTCTATGGTTAACCTTGCGTTATCCTCCCGTAATCGGGTCATTTCATTTTTCAACTCCTGTACTATCTCTAATATTGCAAGGTTCGTATTGCGAGTCTCCTCTCTAAGCTGTACCCATAATTCTGGGTTATTTCTAGGGATTGTTGTAGGTCCCTGACTTGCTACAAACCTATATGGAACACTGCCTGCCCTTCTCATATTGGTTGTCTTCTGTTTTCCCTGGTCTTAGCCTAAGAATAGAACCAAAAGAAGGTTAACACATTAACTTCTTTCCTTTAAATATAAGTAGAATTGCAAATTTAGAATATATAATGATTTTACTTCATCTGTTTATTTCCAAGAGTCCACAATTTTTTAAACTTGGCTCTGATACCACTTGTCATATACCAAGAAATATTTTTTTTTTTTCCTTTTATGGTTTGATATACATATATACTGAAAACATTACGAACACCAAAAATTAACTCCACATGTACATTTATACTTACAAAACATTAACTCCACACAATTATCAGATAATACCGCGGTGTTTTCTATGACTTGACTCCACTGGCATTTGGCATAAATCCCATCAGTTTAATTAATGTAAACCACAGGTGTATCAAGGTTAATGGTATTGTAGTCTTGTAGACTTTATTCATTTTGCTTTGGTGACTGGATAACATTGATTGTGCAATGAATTATTTGTACCCACCCTAGTACATGGCGTGGGCAGGCTAACACTGCCATCTCAGGATCCTCTCTGCATCAACGACCACGAGACCTGGAGGATGATCCAACGGTTGCGGTTGAGTCCCGTCGACTTACTCTACCCTTGGCTCCGAAATGCAGTCCCATTCTCTCGTGGAAGAGCCTGAGATCAGCTTCGCCTCCTCTCTCGGTCGCGGACTTTGGCAGTGTCTGCTCTAGGGTTCTGTTGCAGAGAGAAGGGCGCACGAGGCTCCAGAACCTAATCTTGTTGCCAGATTTAGCTCCCAAGTAATAGCATGGCAGACTTCTTTCCTGTACAATCTACCTTCATCATTTCTACGTTTATTTTGTTTAACTGATAATTCATTTCTTCTTACAGGTTAGGGTAAATCTACGTTTTTTTTTAACCATACTTGTTGTGTTTTGCTCGCAGGTATACATTCTGCCATTGTTTCCGGGCTTGCGGATGTCACTCGGTGGAGTTGTGCCACTCTTGAGCTGGTGTGCCTCCTAGGTTTACCACTGGGTATGAGGAATTTCCACATTATTATTGGTTGTGTGTGTTAGAAGCTAGGCTAGGGTCTACAGACCCTTTGCACAAGAGATCTGTTCTTACATCTTTCGTGAGCTAGTTGTTCGTTCACATAATTTCGAATCTCGGGGTTTCTTGTGGGCAATCCCATGGAGGAATTATGTTATTCTTAAGCTTAATGATCCTAAGGCCTTTTCATTCCTCAATTGATTTGTTGAGCCGCTCTAGCTGTACTTGTAGTTTATTCGCTAAATCTGTAACAGATTCTCTGATGTTAACTTATGGATTTGGAGTGATTCCTCCATCTATTTCATGTCTTCAGCTTTTTGAATAATGTTTTAGGTATTGTCTGCCTAATTTTCTTGTCTTCAATTTCTGGACTATGCATGGCAGTTTTGGTTGAACTAGGTTATGCAATGTTGCTCTTCCTATTATTGGCTTCTCGCTTAGATTTTATTTATCTAGCCATTCTATACTGTCATAGCTTAGTAAAAAAATCGTCGGCTCTGCTCTTAACAGTGTTATTTATTCAGTTCTCGATTTATGCTATAGCCTGGAAGAATTTACTTCATCATATAGCTGCTTGAGGGTTTTGCTCTGGATAAGGGTTTGGGGTTTTCATTTCTTTTGCAACGAGTTGAATAAAGTCCTATTTTTTTTAAGATTTATTACATAACCCTTCAGGTTAACTCTTTACACCTATCTGGCTGAAACCCGAGACCTCTGTCTCGAGATCCTAGCAACACCCTTGTTAAGAATTTTCATGTAAGAGTAAAATGAAGAACGTATTTACAAAAACTTAGTCCTCACTAGTCCCTATCATTAAGGAGTTTTTTCTTTTCGAATGGTAATTCTCGCTAAATCACTGAGTTATGTTTTTTTTTTTTTTTTTAAATAATAAATGATCCTACTCCCATCTTGTTTTATGACATTGGGTTTTCCACCGTTCCATGATTCTTAGGCATCTAATAATTCATGTACCAGACTTTGCATTATCCAGTTTTATATTTATATATATATATATCAGAAGAGCTTTAACATTTCGTTTTCCTTAAATCTTTCGCTATATAGTCTATCTATATTTGAGAATGGTCTGGCTACGGTGAACGGCTAGTGTTTATCAGTGTAATCAAATATTAATTCTTCGACTATATAGAGGATTTCCAGTGTTTTCCGTTCCTATTTACTTTTTAAAATAGATAGACAAAAATAAAGAATATGTTCCATTCGTTTTTCTGTTTTTTTTCTTCTCCAGTTAAACACAGGACATAGTAAAACTAGCAAATTCTTTGGTTTACTTACAACACCTATTAATTTATTACAACACAATCATTCCACCTAATTTACCACATTCATTTACAGAATTTGCTTGCAAGTGTTCCTCCACTTACATGTGCTACTGTAACTTACGAAGTTCTCCAAAAGTTGGGCTTTCTCTATTTCTCTCGTTTCCAATCTACCACCCGGCCTTGAGATTCATCTTTCGGGACCAGAATCTCCCCCTAGCTCTCTTGCAAGACCATTGTCCTTAGCAAGACGCTTGCACCTAGTGCTTGGCTATCTGGTCATCACCAGACTTAGCCATTTCTTTTTTCTTTTTTTCCTTCTGCCTGTCCCTACAGCACATACTTTTTGCCCCCTGTCCCTTCTTTTCCTCTGGAAGCCCTTCCAATTAGGAAAAAACAGTTAGGGTTGGAATCACAGCAACTCTCTTGCCTCCAACTTCCTCCTTGAGAAGTTGTCAGCTCTTAAAAAAACATTTCTTATTTTTTTTAAAGAAAATATTATTAAATCCAAACAGATAATAATATCAACTCAGTGTATCATTTACCATAATAAAGTCAAATATTTACATTTATCCCAAAGCATTACAAAAGCTTCATAATTAATGTTATTTTAATTTTTAAAATAAAATATTGTTAAATTAAAAATTTGTTAATTAAATTATTTTCTAATTAAAATAATTATATATAAAAATAAATATCTATATTCTTTATTTTCCTATTCAGGAAATTTGTTACTTAAAAAATACTTTCAAAACCTAGCGCAAAAGAGTTTACTCTCCAAAAACTAGATCAAAAGAAGTTCATTATTCAATAGCTGATGGGAATGAGAAAATGACGTTCCAGCCAAGTTTATTTAGAGCTATCCGGCAAAAATGGTCACATCAGACGGTCGCACCATTTCATTTTTGAGCCCGTTGAAAAAACTGGAAAAGGTTTTCAGCAGAAAGTAGTAGATTTTCACAGAAACACATTATTACTTTCGACCCAAAAAAAATTCGGCTGAAATCTGCAACTTTGCAATAATTTGCATTTGTTGAAAACTGTAACTCTGTAATAATTTGCAATAGTTCACCAACTGCAACTCTGCAATAATTTGCATCAGTTTACTTTTTTCTAATTTCAAAATAGCTAAGCTCCATTAAATATAGTGAATTTATTTTCTGAACTAATATCAACATTTGTAAAATTGAATCATACATATTTACTAAATTTAATTAATTTTCAATAAAATATGTGCAATTTTTTTTGTAAAAATCAGTATAACTCAGTGAAATCAAAATTTTGTATGTTCCAAAATACACTATGAAAAAATATGGAAAATTTATGATGTATTATGTCGTCTTCTTTAATGGATAATTTTTAGTTTTTTTTAGTTTTTAACTAATACAATGTAGTTTTTAGATTTTTTAGTTTTTAACTAATACAATGGAAACATGGTGTTTTTTTAAACATCTTCAAAACAATTTTCCATATTGGTTCAATTCAAAAACGCAACTTTAACAAGGAATACATTGGTTCCAAAAACATGGTTTTTTATCAATCCCTCTATTGTTAAAGAACAACTAAACAATTGATAAGTTGACATATCAAACGTGAATAATTTTTCTTTTATTTTTAAAGAACAGTCAAACAATTGATAAATTGATATATCAAATGTGAATATATATATTTTTTTAAAGTAATAGAAAACTAATAAAATTTCTAAACAATTTCTTTGGATTGTTAAAAAAATTTTAAACAAAAAATTATTTTTAAAATTTTTGAATAAAAAAAATTAAAAATATATATATTTTTTAATATTTTTGAAAATATTCTTCTTGAAATAATAAAAAGCAACCCGTTTAAAAACATTTTGATATATAGAAAGATATATATATAATATAATAATAATAATATATATATAAATTAATTATGAAATTGAAAAATTAAGTTTAATTATTTTTATTAATTCTAAAAATAAATATTATTAATATTATATTTTTAAAATCCTTTTTCTTTTATATTGTGAGGATAATGACAATTGTTAAGGTGATAAAATTTATTTTAATTTCAACCTCATATAATTAATATATATATGAAGTATTAATTCTTAGTTGTATAATAATTTCAGTGACTTCTACAAAGCATGTATTTTAACTATTTAAGATATGTTTTTACTCATACATAAAAGATTTTTAATTTAAAAATATAATTATATAAATTATTTAATGAATTGAGTTATAAATAAATTGATGTATTTTAATTATAAAAACAAAATATTTTTTTTTTTCAACATAGAATTAGAACCATCAATTCAAGTTAAAAATGTATTTTTTAATATTAGTTAAAATAATTTTATATATATAATATATATATATAGTATATATATATATAAAAACTCATTTAATTTTTTAATAAAAAAATTATTTTAGTATTTAGAATATGTTTTACTTATATATAAAATATTTATTAATGTTGAGATTTTCTGTTTCATTAAAATAGGCAAAAATCTCAGTGTGTCACAACAATAGGAATTTGTTGCTAGATTAGCTCGAGGCTGTTGGGAGAGAGTTAATGCATCCTATATTTGATGTGAGAGGATTTATGAGGCAGTTAGATTCTCCTAGCTATAAAAACAAGTATCCATACAGATTGTGTTTGGTGAGAGAGTTTGTGAGGAATTGATTAATTTTGTAATCTCTTGTTTGATTAATAAAGATTGTCGATGCCTATGTTTGGTGGACGTAGCCTAGATTGGTTGGGTGAACCACATTAATTGTTGTGTCTCTTGTGCATGATTTACTAGCTGTGTATATGTTTTTTGTCTGATGTGCATCTTGGCTCTAACAAATGGTATCAGAGCATGTTGGAGGAGCGCGCAGTGGAGGAGTGACAGGTCCAAAGTTTGTTGGAGGTGCTGTGAACGTCCTGCGTGTAGTTGGCGCTGTTGGATTAGGCAATGGTGGCGCCTGTGCAGGCAACGGTGGTGCTGGCTGAACAAAACACTATGTATACCTGCATTGGTGATCAGCCTGCGTGTGGTGATCAAGTTGTTTGACTGCGCATAACGATTGGGCATATGAAGGCTGTTTGAAACAGCATTAAAGTTTAACACTCCACGTGACTGCGTATGGGATTCTACCATCTGTGACCTGTGTGTTAAATTAATTCATTGCTGCGTGGATTAAACACTTTAATATGGTGAATGGTGTTGCTGGTGCGTTGAATGATGTTGCCTGGAGGTGCTGCGTGGAGGTATTACAAACCAAGGCTTGATTCTATCAGCGTGGAGGTATTACCAGCGCGCTAACCAACACTGCTACGTGGAGACCTGTGTGGACCTGCGTGTTAATGCGTGAGGGTGCTGGTATGTATCACAATAATTTGTATAGATTGCTGGTATGTATTGATTGCCAGAACACGCAGAAGGGACGCAGAACAACAAAATTTTGAGTGTGTATTTTTTTGTTCTTAGTTAAGTTTGCATTAGCGCGGAATTTTTTTGGTCAAACAGTAGCTCGGTTGTGTACTGTAATATGCATAGCAAAACACAAAGTTTTTTTTGAGATTAACTTCTCTTATTTAAAATTGCCCAATGTACTGTAATTTGCACAGCAAAAACAAAAACAAATTTATTTTTTAAGAGCAAAGGCAGTAAGTCATAGGTGTTTGTTTTTTGAGATTAACTACTTTTCTTTAAAAGTTGGATTTTGGAGATTATTGTGTTTTTTTGTTGATACAAAATGGCGAAAACTCAGAGTGCCCGGTTTGAAATTGAGAAGTTTAATGGTAAAAATAATTTCGAGATCTGGAAGGTGAAGATGTATGATTTGCTTGTCCAACATGGTGTGGCAAAGGCATTGTTGGGCAAATCCAAACAGCCTTACAATATAACAAATAATGAGTGGGCCGAGATGGATGAAAGAGCGATAAGCGCAATTCGACTGTGTCTGGCAGATGATGTCATGTTTAATATCGTGTCGGAAACAACAGCTGCTGGTTTGTGGACGAAACTGAAGAAACTATACATGACCAAATCCTTAACCAATAGGATTCTCCTGAAGCGACAATTGTACAGTTTGCGAATGAAGGAAGGTACATCGATTGTTGATCATTTAAATGCTTTTAATACTCTTCTTGTGCAATTACAAAGTATAAAAGTAAAAATTCAATCCGAGGATAAAGCTATTACTTTATTGTGCTCGTTGCCCAAGTCATGGGATCATTTTGCTACTTCTACAAGTCTTAGTTCATCAGAAACTATTGAGTTTGATGATGTAGTTGCATCCTTATTATCGGAAGAAACAAGGAGAAGGTCGCATTCAGAAACCTCTACATCAGAAGCTATGATGGTTAGAGGTCGTTCGAAAGAAAGACGCTCTAGTAGGCCAAGCGACTCACGTTCAAAGTCGAAAGGGAAGAAGAGTAAGCTAAAGTGTTGGTTTTGTGGCAAATCAGGGCATTTAAAGAAGGACTGCTGGAAGCGACAGCAGCAAACTTCTAAAGCAGATTCTTCAACAGAGAAGAAGGAGGCAAATACGACAGATACAGGTTTGGCATCTAGTTCAGGTATGAGTGATGAAGTATTATCAGTTAATGTGTCAAATCATGATCAACATTGGTTGTTAGATTCTGGTGCATCAAACCACATGTGTATTCATAAAGAATGTTTTAAGACATATAAATCAATTAATGATGGAGTTGTGTACATGGGTAATGATGTAACATGTAATATTGTGGGGATTGGGAGTATACAACTACAAATGTTTGATGGGACAACTAAAATGTTAA
>APFE030327708.1:53052-70910 GCA_000404065.3 Pinus taeda | reverse complement strand
CCGTGTACAACCACATTAGATCTCAGTTTCAAAATCTTTGTTGCAAAACTGACCTTCCTAGCCTTTTAGGATGTCAAAATTACAATGAACTCGGAACGCTTTTCTCCAAGCTTTTTCAGCATAGGAATAAAATCTTAAATCAAACTAAATCATTAGCTTCTTTAGTACCAAACTTTGGTCTTAGTGGACGTTAACCACCACCACCATCATCATCATAAAAGAATGCCTTTACTTAAATAAATTGTAATAAATTTTAAAAATACATTCTATATTAAAAAATCATAATAAATATATACAATTTTAATTTTAATTTCAAATATATTATTATGTAATATTAATATAAGGATTATATATTTATATTATATATAAGATATATATATATATATTCCCATGGAAAGATTTTTTAATTTCATTACTAAAAAAAAATTACATTTTGTAGATGCATATGCATATTTCAATATTTCTATCGATAGATAACAACGTTAGAAGAAGCCTTGAAGCCAAACATCCTGTATCCACACAGGGAGGTAATAGCCCATTCAGAATCTGAGAATACTATCCGAAATAAAACATAACGATCAAAATATGATAAAATTATCTTAATCCACGCAGGGAGATAATTTCCAAAATCATGTACTGTGACATTCATATAAATGGCAACATATCAGAGTAGAAACATCGAAAAGAAATATGTACAATAATATGAAATTAGAGTCCAGAGATTACTCCATAATGTCCATAAAAGGCCTATGATAGTACTAGTAGTGAAATTCATCATTCTATTCACAGATTAGCTAGTTGCCCTACTCTCGAATCATGCATTCTTTGGAAAGGCGGTCAGCCTCTGTGTTCTACTCCCTCGGCCGACTAGAAGCAATGCGGTTGTGTGTAGGACTGCGTGACCACATATGGAATCCCAACTCCCGAGTCCCAAAATGCTCATTTTCAACTTTACACAAAGGCAACGCAAGGTATAAAAGGCAGTACCATGATTTCAATCATATATATGATTCTTAATTTAAAAAATATAAATATTTTAAATAAAAATATTAAAATAATCTATTTACAATTTTTTTTTTTTTTAAGATTATAAGATAGCGATAAAAATAATTTTAATTATATAATTTTATAAATAAATTATTTTAAAATACTATTAACAAAACAATTTCTTTAGAAAAATATATTAAAAATATTAAAAATTAAATATATATAATTGTACGTAGAAAATAGTACTGGTATCAATTGAATTTTACTAAAAAATATCTCTTTTTACCATCTTTATGTAAAAAGAAATTGAATTTAACTAAAAAATAATTTTTTTTACCATCTTTATGTAAAAGATGAATCACATTAAATTATTCTAAATCATTTATTATATAATTAATCAAAAAAATATTCCTAAAAACAATCATTTCTTTAAAATATTGCATATAAATTGATTTAATATTATTTAACATTTTTTTAGATATCCAATTCAAAATAATTATTTTAAAAAATATATGAATTGGTAACTGTTAAATCAATTAAAAAATAATTGTATAAAATCAATATGAACTTAAGACTAAAAAACAGATTTTATGCCATACATACATGAAAGCGACGTTCCGTTCACATCGTGTCAAGAAGAAAGTGGCGAAAGATTTTTAATGAAAGTGATAGAGAATTAACCAATGTAATGATATCATGACATTGTGGTTCACATCGTGTCAAGAGCAATGTTGAGAAATCTTTTTAATGAAAGCGACATATCATCAACCAATGTAACGATTTGGTGGAACGGTCACGGAGATAAAAAGAAAACAACCCTTATTTTCTATAATTAAGTCACGCGGCTCAACATTATTATTATATTCCAATTATTATTATTATTATTATTTTCCTTAAATTTGCTCTGTTTTTCAAATTTGTATGGAATCTTGATCGTCAGTAGCTTTATATATTTTTGTGTTGTGTTATGTTGTCATGTGTAGTTATATGTTTGTTTTTATAACCATACGATAAAAAAATAAAGAACAAAAACATAACAACTTGAAGAGAAGTAAAAGAAACACAGGATGTTTTCTCTACCCAATTCTGGTTGCATCAAAATGAGTCAAGTATTTATCTCTAGTTGGTTGCTTGCTTGAAGGAAACAATTCATTGGCCGTTTTCTTATTAGTTTTAAATAAAATCATCAAAATATGTGTTAATTATTTATTTAATATTTTGTCATATTAAAAAATAATTACTTAAAGTTTCTATTAAAAATTAATATTAATTGAATAAAATTTATAACTTATTTGACAACCTTTTTTCAAACCCGCATCAAATCGGAATTTTAAGATTGTCCATTGGAACAATCATTTCACTACAATAAGTTTCAACACAGATAAAAGGACAAAGGGATAGTTTATTTTTTATTGTGTTAAGTTCTTTTTTATCAAGCAGAGTTTATTTTCGTAACATTTTGTTAATTAAGGGACTTTTCTTTCTCGCTAGCTATAAGATATTTTTAGAAGAAGTGTTTATTTTTGCACAATTTTGTTAATTAAGTGACTTTCCTTTCTTGCGAGCTGTAAGATATTTTTATTGTACCAAATTTTTTTACTAAGTGACTTTCTTTCTACGTTGATTTCAAATATTCTCAATTTTACCAAAGAAAGCATAATTGAGGGAACTTCCTTACAAGGTGGTTCTAATGTGTTCTTTATTTTGCCAAAGAAATGTTTAATGGATGAAATTTCTTTTCAAGCTGATTCTAATATATTCGTTATTGTAACCTAAAAACCCCCTCAGACTTCCTCAATGTTACTTCTAAATCCTTCGATGTTTAGCCAAAATTCTTTGAAAAGATCTCGAATACGTATTTACGCATTTGTTTTGGACTGTTAAGAAGTATGAAGATCTTTCATTCAAAATTCCCTGTCACTTCTATTCCTCAACTTTGAAACTTCTTTATCTTTAGATTTATCATTTTTATTTTTATTGTAGCCAAACCACTTTTCCTCTTTTTTCTTCAAATAAGCTCCAATCATATAATTGAAAAAACTATATATATTTAAATACATATAAATTGGTCGGATTTTTCATACGACCACATGATGTCGTATGACTACCGTTACACTTGTGACATATGTAATTTGCATTGGTTGAGAGTTTCATGTGGGTAACCGTTGTGGGTTCATATTGTGTGTGGGTAACCATCGTGGGTTCATATGTTGATCGTTCGACGTGCAACGTAGGGAATTGGCATCGCTCGCTGGGTTGATATGGATACAATTATGATCAACTTCATTCCTTTTGAACATGGGCGACTTAAACCACCTTACCGTGTGATCTATTGGACTAGATATTTATTATTTCCTAGAAAAAACTTGAAATTAATCATTTAAATAATTAATAGTTTAATTATTTGATTTAAATATTTATAGTGGAAAGTTAACCAAGAAAACA
The DNA here is from genome assembly GCA_000404065.3 of Pinus taeda. Taxonomy (NCBI): domain Eukaryota; kingdom Viridiplantae; phylum Streptophyta; class Pinopsida; order Pinales; family Pinaceae; genus Pinus; species Pinus taeda. The sequence goes on along the minus strand of APFE030327708.1, from coordinate 67,478 downwards.
CCACCTCATCCTAACACATATCCTGTCCATTATCTGTCTGAATCAGAACCAAACAGATATACAAAGAAACAGAGCATAAAATTTTCGTGATGAGTAAAGAGATAAAATGTGAACAGAATTGAAAAAGGAGGAGATGTAGCTCACAGGTGATGCCTACATCTGGAGACTACACTCAGAATAGAGAGATCACTCTCATACACTCTACATTCATGAATGAAAAATTACATCATTAAGTACAACACCAGGAATTAGGAAGTTGCAACCAAACCGCTAAACTCTAGGAACTAATTCTAAACTAGGGAGATACGTTACAACTTGTGTAACCATTTTCTCCATTAATACAAAATAGTATAATTATTTTCAACTCCCCCCCTTAATGGAGAAAGTGCTGTCCTAGACTCCAAGCATCCTTCTAAACAATTCAAACTTCACACGTGCAAGAGGCTTTGTAAAAATATCAGCCATATTGTCACAAGTTTTACAATATTCAACAATAATTTCTTTTGACTGTAGTTTCTCTCTGATAAAATGGAACTGAGTGTCTATATGTTTGGTGTTTTTATGAAACACTGGATTGTATGCCAATTTAATGGTGCTCTGGCTGTCGCTTTTGATGGAAGTGGAATTTTTCTATTCTTTTCCTGCATCATTGGGAAGCCTTCTTAACCAGATCGCTTCACACGTCGCTACACACAATAATTGATACTCAGCTTCACATGAAGACAAGGCTACAATACTTTGCTTCTTGCTGCTCCATGCTATGACCCCGGATCCTATGCTGAATGCGTAACCTGTGATGGACTTTCGATCATCCAAGTTACCTACCCAGTCTGAATCAGAAAGACCTGCTAGAATAACATCAGATGCATCAGTGTATAAAATGCCATAGTTAACAGTACCACAAAGATACCTCAACGCACTTTTTGTTGCTACCCACTGACCTTGAAGTAATTTTGACATGAATTGGCTTAACACAGTAACAGAGTATGCCAAGTCAGGTCTGGTTATTGTGAGATATATCAAGCTGCCAACCAGCTGTCTGTACATTGTAGCATCAACCTCTTTAGTGCCATCGTCACTGCACAACTTTAGATTCTGTTGCAAAGGTGTCGTTGCTGATCTACACTGATCCATACTAAACTTTGCCAACATATTTTTGGCATACTTCTCTTGGGTAAAAAAAGTTTGCCCAGTATCTCTGCATACTTCTAGTCCCAGACAATAATGAAGGTTTCTGAGATCTTTCATCTCAAAAACTTGTGCCATAACCCTTTTGATTCCTCTGATTAAATCATCTGCATCTCCTGTTATAATCATGTCATCTACATACAAAGAAATTAGGATAATCTGCCCCTGCTTATTGTACTTGGTATACAAATTTGGGTCATTTAAACTTCTATAAAAGCCATACTATAAAAAGAAAGAATCAACCTTTTCGTACCAAGACCTGGGTGCTTGCTTTAAACCATATAAAGCCTTTTTCAATCTGCAAACAAGATGTTCCTGCCCCTGCTTTACAAACCCTTCTGGTTGTACTAGGTAAATTTCCTCTTTTAACTCACCATTTAAAAATGCAGATTTAACATAAAGCTGGTGTAGCTCCCAATTATATTTAGTAGCTAAAGCAATAAGCATTCTGATTGTATTTAACTTTGCTATAGGGGCAAAAGTATCATCAAAGTCTATACCTTCCTGCTGTGAATATCCTTTTGCAACCAGCCTAGCTTTTAATTTCTCTATACTTCCATCTGCATTCATTTTTGGTTTAAACAACCATTTACATCCTATGGGTGTTTTATTCTTAAGCAGTTCAACTAAATCCCAAGTGTCATTTCTAAGAATAGATTCTATCTCTTCATTCATTGCAGCCCTCCACTCCTTAAATTGATTAGCTTCTTTGTAATTAGTGGGCTCTACAATGTTCAAAACATTTGACATCAAAGCATAGTCTCTCAATTTTAATGGTTTTTTAGTCTTCCTACCTGATCTCCTTGGTAGGAGACTTATCTCAAATTTGTTTTCTTCAGCTCTAAATGGGCTTGCATTATCACCTTCTTTATGTTCCTCTTTTTGCTCTTCTTTCTGCTCCTGCTCTCTTTCATCCTCACTATTTTCATCCATCAACAGTGGAATGTGCCAATCATCACCAATGTCATCTTTTCCTTCCTATACCTGTTCATGAAACACTACATCCCTGCTTGCAAATGTCTTTCGAGACTTAGGATTGAATAGTTTATATGCTTTAAATTATGTGCCATAACCAACAAAAATGCATCTAACTGCTTTAGGGTCTAATTCCTTCCTATCAGCTTTGGGTATATGGGCAAATGATTTTGGCCCAAATACTCTTAGATGGTTTACTACTAGTTTGAATGCATATAGAGCTTCAAAAGGAATTTTGAAGCCAAGATACCTGGTAGGACTTCTGTTCTTCAAATATACAGCAGTATTAATAGCCTCTGCCCAAAAACTATTAAACATACCCTTACCTTGAAACATGCTCCTTGCGCACTCCACTAAGATTCTGTTTTTGCGCTCTGCAACTCCATTCTGCTGTGGTGTGTGTGGCACTGTAAACTGCTGAACAATCCCGTGAGATTTACAGAATTTCAAGAATTCCCCTAGCTTGTATTCTCCCCCTTGATCAGATCGGAGAATTTTTATACTCTTACCAAACTGTTTTTCCACCAAGGTTTTAAATTCTATAAAGCACTGGAAAGTCTGACTTTTATTACTCAAAAAATAAACTCGTGAATATCTAGTGCAGTCATCAGTAAATAACATAAAATAATACGCTCCTCCTAGTGACCTTGTCTACATAGGTCCGCATATATTAGTGTGCACTAGTTCTAAAATATCCGTTTCCTTCCTCCTATCATCCACAAGAAACTGTTCTCTATGCATTTTACCTAAGGCACAACCATCACAATTTAACTGAATATTACGAATGATAGGGAGCCCCTCAACCATATCTTTCTTGTACAATAGCATGAGGTCCTGCAAATTCAAGTGACCGAATCTTTGATTCCAGAGTTGTTCACCTGTCTATCCTCCTACAACCATGGCTCGCTTTGGTATACTCTTTGCATCCAGTCTGTATAGGCTTCCAACGAGCATGCCTGTTGCAACTATTTCTTTCCTACAATCCTTTATCACAAAATGAGTCTTAAAGAATTAGACTTGAATATCTTGATCAGTGATCATGGATACAAATATCAGATTTTTCTTAATTCTAGGTACATATAAAACATTTTTAAGGTGACTAATTTTTCCATTTGGTAACTTGACTGGAATCACCCCATAACCTTTAATCTCGTATCCACTATCATCTCCTAAATATATTTTTGATCCGTATGTACTTTCTTCAAGACTATAAAAAAAATTCCTTTTTATCTGTCATGTGAGAGGATGCTCTGGAATCGACATACCAAATATCGTCCTCATTAGATGCTGAAAGGGCACAGTGGACTGTGAACAGTCGAAATTCATGACTAAAATATTTATCTTTTTCAACATCTTCAACAATGTATCCTCTGTGCTTTGCACTTGCCTGCTTCCTCTTTGCATCATCAGCCCGCTTCTTAAAACATACATTCTATACATGACCCTTCTTTCCACAATAATAACATTTCTTTACAGGATTATTTGCAAGCATACCTTTATGAGGATTCTTCTGCAATGTTCCTCCTTTTTGCCGTGATTGCTGTTGTTGCTTCTTTCCTCTGAATGATGGTCATTTCGCCATCAGTGCAAGATCATCACTCTAGGGGTTCAGGTTCTGCCGCTGCTCCTCCTCTTGTAGAAAGATCCCTGTCAGATCTTCAAATGTGGGCGCTTTCTCCCTTACCACCAATCCATTGAAGAACATTTGAAACTCATCACGCATCATGTTCAGTGTGAGAGACAACATCAGAGTTAGACACTACCTCTCCGATGTCCCCCAATCCATCTTTCACATCTTTAATTCGCACAACAAATGCAACAACAGTCCCACTTTCGTCCATCCTCATTGAAAATAACTTGCTTTTAAGCGCCATAATTCGACTTGTGTTCTGGGTCTGACACAGATTTTTGATAGTTGTCTAGATCTCCATGGACGTTTTGCAGTCTCTGATGTGTGGGATAATATTGTCCTTCACAGACATCTTCAGCAAAACTTTCGCCTTGTTCTCTCGTTTATCCCATTCTTGCTCCTGTGTCCCTGCGTTCGGCCTCAGCGCATCACCTGTAACTATGGATCAAGCATTCGCACCCTCAAGAAAGGTCTGGATCTTAAACTTCCAGTTCATGAAGTTAGATCCATCGAGTTTGCCAGACTCGTGAAGATAAGATTCCATTGTATTACTCATTCTCATCAGATCTACAAAATGAATCTACCCAACAGTAAAAAAAAAAAAGCGATATCTGTCAAATCGATCTGTCACTTTTCTTCCACTCATCTAGAATATCTGACAAATCTGCAAAATCAATCCCACTGCGATGAGCAAACTTGTTGTTTTTCAATACAGTTGAAAAATTGATCTGATTTGCTTCTCTCGGATAGATCCACAACTTCTCTGATCTGCTCCCCTCGCAAATCGTGAAACGAAGATGAGGCTTCCCGCAGATTCCCTTGAAGGTGAATTGGCACACTCATTAGTGAAAACCCCACACCCAGATGAAATCGGTGCAAGGAAAAATTCTTGGCGCGATTTTTCCGTGAAATTCTGCACCAATCTGCTATTTTGGCATGGTGGCGCGATTAATGGCCGAACTCAGCGCAAAAAACGTGCCAACCCCCTTCTACTCCGAAATTAAAACGTCTGAGTCCAAGTTAGGTGTTCTGCAGTCCACCTGCGCAATTTATCACAAAGCTCTTGTGTACATGCGACCACAAAGGCACTTCAAACCACAAAGGCGATTCTGCCACAAAGGTAAGCTAGCCCCAAAAAGCACTTTAGCCACAAAGGTGATAAAAGGTCAGACCCACCCAATCTGAGCTTTGATACCAAGATAAAATGTGAAAAGAATTGAAAAAGAAGGAGATGTAGCTCACAGCTGAGGATTGCGCCTGGAGACTACACTCAGAACAGAGAGATCACTTGCATACACTCTACATTCATGAATGAAAGATTACATCATTAAGTACAACACTAGGAATTAGGAAGTTGCAACCAAACCCCTAAACTCTAGGAACTAATTCTAAACTATGGAGATACGTTACAACTTTTGTAACCATTTTCTCCATTAATACAAAATAATATAATTATTTTCAACTTGAAATAATAAAGACATTTATAGCTCATAGCAGAATAGACAAGGAAAAAGAGAAGGCACATTAATGAAAAAAAATAACAATAACATGTAGTAGTGTATGTTAGATGAAGAAACTAAATGACGAAGAAAAGGTGAAGGGCAAGAGAAATATCCTAGAAAGAATAGAACCAACGTTATCATAATGAAATCGAGACTCCAATTTTGATGAATCTTTTCTTTCTCTGCCATACATTTTCGTCGGTGGTCAATGGAAATCATGATGAATGGCAAGGTAAAGCTTTTGTCTCATAATCCCAGGAAAGATCCGAGCCCATCAACCCTTTCTATTATTATGTAATAAAAATAGAAAAGACAAAAAAGACTAAAACAAAGAAAGCATATTTCACAAAACCCAAATAAAAGCCGCACGACACATCACAGCCAGGGGACGAAACGAAGAATACGAGTGCAGAAATTAGATTAAAATTCACCCAAAATGATAAAGAAAATGCGGTCAGCAAAACTTTCAATATTTATGTTCTCCTCCCCACGTGGTAAAATTCAATATTTGGATCGTTTCAATTTAATTTTGGTTCTATGTATAGCCGTTCGCATATTTTCAAATTTAAATTCAACGATGAGTTCAATAAAAAAAATTTAAATGTTGAACACGTCAAATTCAAATTTAAATCTAAACTTATTTATGCATTAAATGTATTTAATATTGATGTAGGAAATAGATTTGATTTTATATTTCACATTAAATTAGATTAGATTTGCATGTTTTATTTAAATATCAAATTTAATATTGATGTAGGAAATAGATTTGATTTTATATTTCACATTAAATTAGATTAGATTTGCATGTTTTATTTAAATATCAAATTTAATTATATTTTTTTACAATATAGTGAAAAAGTAAATTTGAATTTCTTTTTTCACACAATAATGTTAAAATAAGATAATTATTCTTACATGAAGGATTGGGTAAACATATAGAGTCAGTGGATTGAATCAAGTCGAGTTAAGTAATAGACAACTTTAAGTGTGTGATTGCATATTGAGATATTTTAGCCAATTAACTTGTTAGAAAAGGTTAAATACCTTTCACTGGATATAATTGAGTGATTAAGTATTGAATCAAGTCTAGTTAAGTGGTAAACCACTTTAAGTGTGTAAAAAGATTAAATACCTTTCGCTAGATTCATTGTAAGTATCATATTTTGTATAATTAATAAAAAACAAAAATTCATATTGCGTGAATTATTTAAATAACCATTCATATTTTATGTGTGAATTATTTATGGTTTTTTCTTTCCAACCTAAAAAATGAGTTGAGTCGACACTAAGCTTTGTAATTTAATTTTTTATTAATGCGGAAATTATTATTATGTTTAAGATTTCCATATGTTGAGCGTTTGATTTTATCTTAATCTTTGCCTAATCTTGCGCTTTGTCCTCCACTGTTTCTTCTTTGTAATATGCATGGCATGTTATCATTATTTTATTTCATTGATCTTTTCCTAACAATTCCCTTGCCCATTTCCCCTCTTCTACTGCACTGTCATGTACACCGTTACTGTTACTGCCTTGGTAGTCACGAAAACTCTAAAGTCTATCTGCCTTCTGTTTCTATGTCACTCATTGGTTATGCTTGAGGCTGATGAAGAAGGTGGATAAAGGGAGGAATCTTATAATGAGGCTGATAATGGGGAGGGTGGGCTAAGGAAGCCAAAATTACACTTAAATTTAAATTTAAGATCTGAACAAAGTTTAAATTAAATATGTACGGCGATTGAAATGTGAAGCGACTTTTAGATTTTAAGGGTAGATTTAAATTTAAATGTGCAGGGTCACGAAAAATTTATTAAATTTAATGTTTAAGGTGAATTCCTATTTCAAACTTGCTTTTCGTAAAATACATTTAAATTTAAATTTAAATTTGACGCATTCAGCGAACTTAAATTTCAATTTAAATTGTATAGAATGATCGAGTTTAAATTTGATCGTTTTTGACGCGTCAAATTGTTTTGCGAACTCTGATACATACGCATTCACAGTGTTCTTAACATATTTGTTTGTATCATAGGAACTCATATTGTTTTCAACATTTTCTTTCTTATCAAAAGATTATCATAATCTTTTACGACAAAGATTATGACGATAAAGCCATTTCGCAAGTCCATGATTCAACTCTTTGAGTTTATTGTCATGTTAGGTTTAATATCCCATTAGTTTTCTACACTATTTATTTATGACTAAAAAAGCAATTAACTTTTATTTTTTATTAAAAAAATAAAATATATAAAATAATTATAACAACAATTTTATATAAAAATAATACACATTTTAAAAAGTAATTTAACATCAATAAGTAAGTATTTAATATTATATAAATGAATATTAATAAAAAATTAAATTATAATTATAATTTAATATGGAATTTGATGAATTTAAATTTATGTTTAATTGGATTAATATAAAAATTAATTTAAATTTGATATGTTCAGGGCATTTAAATTTATTGAAGCTAAATTAAATTCAAACAATGTGCATGTCGCGTTTCACGAGATTACAAGAGAAATTTAAATTTATTCTCATTGGACTTCTTTTCTTTTCGCATAGGAAGTTACAAGACATAGCATAATTTGGGAGGAAAAGCGTAAGGCCAAGGGTAGGGAAAGATTAAAAAAAAGAAAGAAACCATTCTCTTATCACATCAAAAGTTTAATCACGTTGTTATTTTTTGGCAGCCCTACAAGCATTTTTTAAAATTAAATTTTAAAATATTTGGAATATTAAAATAAAATTCCAAAATATTGTTGAGAAAATTTTTCAAGAGTATTCTCTTGTTTTAGAAATTGTTAGATCTCATTACTACTATTTATGTGGCTTGTAATTTAGTTTTGTGGTGTAGAATAAAAATTTGTTTGTGAGTGAATTTATGCAATGCTTGTTCTTCCATTTTTGTTGTTGGTATCGGAGCTTCTATGGGCTTGACTCCCTTATGTGAGGGCCCAAGGAGATGGAAAACTTGTGAAGACTCATGCTATGTACATAAATACAATAGTATGAGTTTTATTTATAATGTGATTGAATGTTGGGTTTGTTGTGTGAGAATTTCTTTTTTTCACATAAGACACTTTTGTCTCTTGCAGCAAAAAGGTCCTAATCTAGTCATATTTCCGTCCCTTTCCTGCATTTGGGACTCACTCAAGGACCTGATGGAGTGATTAGTGCATCAAAATATTGTTACCTAGTTGGATTTGATGCAACCAACAATGTTGATGTTGGGAAATGATTTGGAATTTGACTTCGAGGGACGCACTCTCACGCCTTTGTCATCTTATTCATGGGACTTGATGAGATCACAGACATGACACTTCCTAGAAATCATGGTACAGGTGTTTGTGATGATTTTGTGAGTTTAACACAACACATTACAAGTGGTAGATTCACTTAGAGGAATGTTCTTTGATACCAACCAAAGTGAGATGGCGGCCTTCATATCATATGCTTTGGATTTTCCAACAAAATTTCCCAATTTCTATGCAACTATTTTCACACTTAATGAATTAGGTTATAAAGCTCATGGCATTAGATTGGATTTCGGTGACCTTGCATATTTATCTACGAAGGCACGGAAATCCTTTCATGCAATCGAAAAGGAATTTGGTGTTCCTGAGTTTGGGGAGATCATATTTGCTGCTATAAATGACATCAACGAAGATACACTTGATGCATTGAACAAATAGGGGCATTAGATGCTTGAGCGACATGACCAATCTTTGTTTAAGCGGCTTCTAACTTAGATTCTTGAGAGGAGGCTATAATGGATTTCACTGTAGATAATGAAGTGGTAATTGTTTTTGATTTTGGTCATATGGGCATGCAAGAGCTTCTCAAACTCCCCACGCCATTTATTCATTTGGTGTCACCCATGGCTCCTTGACAAAAATACATCGGTCATTGTCCTCCAAGGATGTTTGATTAGTGTAAACTTGTGTTGGTGTGATTTGTAGTTCCAGAAGGCATCCATCGCAACATTGACTAGATTGGCCCATTGGTGGTTTGCATCTAATTTATCATTGAATAATTTGGAAAATGGTAGTTATGAATAGGTGTGGAATAATCAAATTATTTATTTATTTATATTTTGGTTTGTAAACTAAAAGGTGCAAAACTAATTATTGAATAGTTTTGTATAATTAAATTAGTGGTTCTCGAGGTTCTTGGTGTCGAGAGAACATATCGCTAATTTTATTGTGTGAATCTGTTATTCGTTGATGAATCTTGTTGTGCTTCGAGATTCAAGAGCATCAGTTACATGTTATGTTATGAGATCCATGTGTGTGGAAAGGTCAATTGCATAATTGACTGCTCAATATTCCCAGTAATGAAACAACTCACCCATACAACTATCAAAACTGTAGTTCGTTGTAGTTTGATAGATGGGAGTTTGTCCATAGGGTGGTTCAATATCGAGGTTTTGCTTCCAACGATCGAGACGTGTCAATTATACAAAGTGCATCAAATATGGTCAAAGGTGATTATGTCTTAAATGAGTTGAATGGGAAGCTCGAATATTGTAGTGGTGAAAGGAGCATTGTGACTTCGGAGTAGGGATAAGTGTCGAGGAAGGCCACTTCAGCGTAGGAATATGTGTCGAGGAAGACCAACAGGAAAATGTTACATGTGAATTATAAATTGTCATTTTTGTATTAATTTTTGTAATGCTATAAATGTAAGCATTAAAGGGTGCACTTGGAATAATGCTTACATTACAATGTAGGTAAATTTTCTCAAGAGTATTCTCCTGAGAAACTATTGGATCTCATTACCACTATTTATGTGGTTTGTAATTTGGTTTTGTAATATAGAATACAAATTAATTTGTGCAACATCTTCTTATCCATTTCTTTTGGTAAAATTTGACTAATTTTCTTTCTCATGCAGTGTCACAGTCTCGATACATGGTTTTAGCGAAAAATAATAATTGTTTATTATGCAAAACAATTAAAAATGAATGAAAGGAAAATGCAAATCTCACCCAACAAGTTTAATAGGCCAATGGAGATGTATTAGGCCAATGGACATGGTGATGAATGTAAAGTCTCTCTCTCTTTTTGTTTGATGTCCTGTCAAGTTTTTGTTTGTCTTATATGTTTTTTTTGATATATCTTGCTTGTGTGCATTCTACGATTCTGCGTATGTATGAAATCACCATCAATATATACATTGGCCTCTCTCATCAGTGAGACAAAGATCTTTCATTCTCCCTTTTCTGGTCTACCTTTTTCCATAATAAAGAATCATACATTTTAAACAATCATACATTTTAGGCAAAGGATAGCTGAAAAAACCGAACTGACACCTGAAAATTTGGTATTTAATTTCAAATCATTCGGTAAATTAGTTTAATGTTTAAGAATTTGCAGATGTTAAGAATTTGATTCTATTATTTCTATAATGTTCTCTTCCTTTACGCTTTTCCCCTTGTTTTTTTTGTTTCACGTTATCGTTATTTTATTTTATTACGCCGTAAAGCGTTCCCCTCTGAAATCAACTCCCCTCTTGTCTTACGTGTCTTACCATGATCCATCGGGTCTTATGTTAGACGATTAAACTATTTTCCATCGTTAATCAAAAATATCGTTATAACTAAAAATAACAGTTGAAACTTGATCGTTTTCTTGGAGCAGCTGAAACTTGATCATTTTCTTGGAGCAGCGAGGAGCAACGAACCCTCAATTGAGAGAAGGTAGATGGCCATGGCTTGCCTCGCAGAATATCATCCTCCTCTGTTTTATCCATCCATGAAACCTCTGCCTTATCCATCCATGAAACCTCTTGTTATTCTGTCCCTGTCTAGCAAGTTTCCTGCGTATCCTTGCCAAAGAGGATTTCTTGCTTATCCGTGCCAAAGAGCATTTTCTGTCCAGAAAATGTCTCATTTGACACCTCCACCATGGCATTCCATTTGTTACGCTGGCATTTTCCTTCCCTTATCTCATCTTGGTTTCCCATTTTGGCATTTTTTTGCCCTCATCTCATCTCGGTTCCCCATTTTCCCTTCACATATAAAACAAAACACCCAATTCCATATTTGATTATGTTGTAACGAGTTTCTTTTTTGTGGCAAGATCCTTATAGCTATACAATTATCGACCTGCAACTCATTTGAGAATCATCGACCTACATGACAATCATCAATGCGGTTGAATGACGGTAATGGCATAAAGGTAAAAGAAATCGTAAGCTCTCAGAATCAATAACCGATCACGAAATGGTGAATTTATGAATTTTATGTAGCTAAATTAGCCTAAATTTTTCTTTAGATCTATCACTGCTAAACCAAAATCTTTGTTTTATGCTTTCATCATCAATAACCGATCATGAAATGGTGAATTTAAGAACTTTATTTAGCTAAATTAGCATAATTTTTTCTTTAAATTTGTTCTTTCTAAAATAAAATATTTTTTTAAGCTCTCAGCGTCGGTAACTGATCACAAAATGGTGAATTTAGAAATGGTAAATTTATGAACTTTATTTAGCTAAATTAGCCTAAAATTTTCTTTAAATCTGTTCTTGCTAAAATAAAATGTATGCACGATTTTCTTTCTGTATAAATTTTTTCATGTGGAAATGAAATGGATGCATGAAAGAGAATTTTAATAAATCTATCCTTGCAGTAATAAAATGAGAGCATGAAAAGAGATTTTCTCCAACCTAGTTCCTTCCTAGTTATGCACGGTTTTCCATTTTCAAGAGAATAGCACTCTGCATGCAACATATAAGGAGCTTAATATTAATTTCCATACAAATAAGACAAGATACCAAACAGTTTCATGCAGGAGGAATCGGTTGTGTTAACGAAATTACAAATCCTATTAACAAAACCCAATGAAGATCTTAGTATAACTTATAACCAAAAAATGAATAATCTTTGAGAGGAACACTATGCTACGACACATTCGACTGACAGGGAATTTATCATAACAATAAAATAGTATAACGATTAACCTTGAAAGTGCAGATCTAGTCTCATAACAAATATAGATAATTAAACAAACTCTGTTGCCATCAATAGGAAATAAAATGTTCTCTTGTGCATGGGCAAAGTCAATTATACAAGAAAACAATAACAGTACAGCTACATCGTGAAGTCAAAGCCAAACTATAAAACCCTTGTTACACAAAGAACAATCCACGAATAAGTAAGTAGTCGCTCAACAACTATTTGAGGCAAACCTTATTAAGAAACAGGGCCTTAACCAGACCCCCTTCCTCATTGTTGTAGCTAAAGGAACAAAACTAACACTGGAATAGAGGGTAAGACGCTATAGGAGTATACCTGTGATTTTACCACCATAGTGCCAGAGTAAATACCTGGAAGTAGAGGCAAATCCTATTAAGAAACAGGGCCTTAACCAGACCCCTTTTCCTCATTGTTGTAGTGAGAGGAACAAAACTAACTCTGGAATAGAGGATAAGATGCTACAGGAGTATACCTGTGATTCTACCACCATAGGGCCGCAAGTTTAGCTCTTTACCTGCAAACAGATAAGAAAGTGCTCAAGAAACCCAAGCTTGTAGGAGTTGAAAACGTCCCTCACATCAAACCCGCGTTTTATATGGGTGCACATACTGCGGAAGGCACCCATCCGATGGTGCAGCCTTCCGGTGACAGATGAGAGCAGACAGGTGAATTAGAGGTTAAACATGAAAACACCAACCCAAAACTGAGAGCAAGTAAGTCGGGTATGGTCAAGAGGAGAACCACTCATACCTTGGTTCTGCATGCTGGAAGTCAGTTCTACCACCATAGTTGTAATATTCCACATTGCTGGGATAATTTCCCAAATTTGGAATGTTGCTGCAAACGGTGCAATGGATGTTAAACATAATTGCTCCTTGAAATTATCATTTTCTTTCGTGTTATTACGACGCACGGTGGGGGCGAGAATGAACTATCATAAAATGACCCATTTTATCAATTGGTCAATAGCCTGTATTGTTGTAGACAATATATGGTGTTCTCATCTGGTTCAAAATCATGGTTGATTTTTTTTTTTTAATATGTATTTTGAAATTGTGGTTTAATGGTGTGGAGGTTTGGTTTTATAAATCTTGTGGCCTACTTTTGTTAAAAATTACAAATGCAAGACTATATATCCTTGAAAGTTGCTTCAAATGAGATTTCTTCATTTAAAAAAATATACAAAATGCCATTTTTTTCAATCCAAAAATATACAAAATACATAGATGTAATCTTCATGATTGCTACCGTCACTGCCTGCATTTGCATTTGTCGTGTTGTATAGGTAACTATTGTTAGATGTAACTCATGTTTAACGTAATTGCTCCTTGAAACTTTCATTTTCTTTCCTATTATCTCCTTGAAACTTTCATTTTCTTTCCTGTTATTATGATGCACAGTGGGGTGGGGTGAGAAGGAACTATCAGAAACCGTCCTGATTTCATTAGTTGGTTAATAGACTGCTTTTTTTTTTGTGTAAATCATCTTTTGTATTAACAGAGTGAAAATATAGTACAAAACTTCTGCTTTAGCAGATTAATGGCTGCTAGACAGCAGGCCTGGCTACTTAGAAAGTAAAACGTAGGCACACCTCGCGGGGTGGCAGAGAAGTAAAACATACCAAACCATACTAGTTCCAAGTACATAAGACATAGCAGGAATTACAAAGGAAGAGGCGAAGGAAGCGATCAACAAAAAGAGGAACGAGTTCTCCGCAATCAACGGTTGGCATGTCCTGGCTTGGAAGGGTTACCCAGCTGGGTGCCAGAGGAGTCCCCTCGCTGATTCTCAGTAGGATTGTCGTCGTTGCCTATGACGTTGCGCAGGAGCTCGATTAACACAATGAGCTTCTTGCTGATGTAGTCCACCTGTTGGTCCAGCGAGGAGAGCTTAAATTCTATGCTTTCCACCACTGCCATGTGGTCGTGCTCCATTGCCTCAGTGTGTTTTTTGAGATTGCGGAGCTGCTCTGCCTATTCCTCCTAGGCGTCCAGAACTTTAGCGAGGAGGGTCTTCATATGCCAAGCTTCAGCTTGGGTACGGACGAACTGTGCGGCTCGCGTATGGGTAGTTCCTGAGTCCAGGAGCCCCACTTCCTTCCCCAATTGCTGGTCTGAAACCTGGGTTTCCTTTGGTGGGCTTTCCCCAAGGT
>APFE030327708.1:40616-52428 GCA_000404065.3 Pinus taeda | reverse complement strand
TCCTCTTCCTTAACGCTGGTCTCCAGTTCGCCTATTTTGCGCTTGTTTCGCTAGGAAGTCCTGGTCTCGTACATTGTCTTTGCTTGCTAGAGTTCTTTAATAGCCGATTGGTTTCGGCAGCCTTCCCCATTCATTGCGTAGCCTGTAGCCACGGAGAGAACCTGCATTAAGTTGGCAGAGGGAGCAGGCTCAGACTTACTACGCGTTAAAACAATGCTTTCCTTTGAGGCCGTGATGGTTGTTAAATAACAAATGGCCGGGAGGTGATCGGATAGTGGTTGCTGATGTCTGTGCCACTTGCCTGTCCGATCGGCCTAATTGTTGCGCGATGGGAGGTTGGTTGGATCTTGAAATGATTGTCGACCTTTACTATCACCATCACCTCCTTCGTCCTGAGCCTGCCAAGTGTGCTGAGTCTTGCCCTTCATACGGCGGCTGATTTCAAAACGGATCATGGGGGGTACGTATCTCTTGATCGCCTGCGTCTGACAGATATGCCTTGTGTTATTCGTCCTTCGGCTCTTGCTGGATTTAATGTTATTTGCTGAGTAAGCATGTGTAATCACCAGATACATTAAATTATTCCGTCGTTCGATCGCCCGTCTCTGCCAGTATCATATCCAGCCGGGCAAGCTGCATGCACTTTTCCTGGAGCTCTGGGCAGTCGATGTCCTTCCACCAGTTGTCCCACCTTGCATTGGGGTGTTCAATCCTGAAGTTCGCCAGGTGGTTCGTGACCGTGTTACCCTTGCGCCGGATCGCCTAAAAGGTGAGACCTTTCATTTCTTCGAGCATTTTGGCAATGTTATCAGTTACCTGAGCTAAGCGCCAATGTTTCTTTACCCTGCTTGTCGGCGTGCCTCTGTAGATTTTCCTGGCTGCTGTGATGGCAACTTCTGAGTCACCTTCGATTACTGCATTGCCTCTTCGGTTCAAGCTGAGAATTATTAAGCCTTTTTCCAGAGCAGCGAATTCCATCTCGTTGTTGGTACCTTCTCCCAGTGCTTGACTCTAAATGTATAGAATTTCCCCTTTGCGGTTTCTGATGACTCCTCCTATACCTGCTAGTCCGGGATTACCTCTTGAGGCGCCATCAAAGTTGGCTGTCGAGAACTGCGCTACATTTTTCCAAGATCAGCTGGCAAACATTTTTTGTTAAGGTGAGTTGCGAAAACTCTAAATTCCTCTGATCATTCTGAAAAATTCGTCTGTTCCTTTCCTTCCAAATGGTCTAGGTTAAGAACCCTGGCAGGACTTTTCAAATGCTGTTAATTCTGAGATTGTTAGAGTAGTCGCTAGGCCAATGCAAAATGGTATTTTGGATGGAGTCTTTGTCCCTGTTGTTTTGTTGCATGGTAGTTTCTATCCATTTCCATAAGTACTCTGCCCATTCGCATGTATTGAACAGATGATTTATGCTTTCTTCTTCTGCTCTACAAAGGGGACATATAGAGGGACCAGAGAATCCTTTTTTGCGTAAGTTTTCCCAGGTAAGGGTTTTTCCTTGCATGAGGAGCCAAAGGAAGGTCTTTATTTTAGGCCAGAAAAGGGTGTTCCAAACCTTGATGCTCCAGGGCATGACCTCCCCGTGTTCATAATGCTCCAACTGCTCCCTTGCTTCTTTGAGGGTGAAATTGCCGCTTCCTTTCATTCCCCATCTTAGCTTGTCCCTTTCTGTGGATGTTCTTATCTTTCTTTTGTTTAGAGTGCTTAGCAAGTTCCTTATGTTGTCATTTCCTGCTGTTGAGTTGCCCATGTTAAGGGGTGACCATTCCCTCTAGTCCTGTTCGCTGTTGTCGTGGCTCCAGTATTGATGGACCTTGTAATTGCCCCTGCTCTGACATTCCCTTTTGAAATTCTCCAGTTCTGGAGTAACAAGGCGAGGTAATTGCTGCCAAGCATCCTCCCAAAAGAACGTTGTTTCCCCGTTGCGGATTTCCCAGAATCTATGGTCTTGAATTATGTTGCGGTTTCACCTAGCTAAATTCCAAATGGGAGAACCTTCTGGCACGTCCTGCAACCTAATTAGGTCCTATTCACTGCAATCTGGAGTGTATTTCTCCATCCAGTGCCTTGCCCAAGGTAGAGTGGTTTCTTTTAACCAGCGCCACCACAACTTAGCTCCACAAGTCATGTTGATGGTGTGGGGTCTATTAGATTTAGGCCTCCTGTTGCTTTTGATTTACAGAGTTTGTTCCAGGCCACCAAAGCCCATTTGTTTTTTTCCGAATTGCCTTTCCATATGAACGATCTCTGGATGGTTCTTATCTTGTGAAGGACGCCTTGAGGGGCTGGCAGGATGGAAAGCATGTACTGTGGGATAGCTTGAAGGATTGCCTTAGTTAGGACTAATCTGCCCACAAGGTTGAGGGCTCTGTGAGTCTAGTGTCTACATTTGTTCTCCAATTTTGCCAAAAAATTTTCCCAGTGATGTTTTTGCCAAGGTTTGGACGTTAGAGGGGCGCCTAGATACTTAGAGGGTAAATTGCCCTGTCTAAATCCAAGAATATTTGAAAGATGTTTCTGGATGGCAAGATGAGTGTTAAAGAAAGAAATTGTAGATTTAGCGTGGTTAATTTCCATACCTGACGCTTCGCTGAAGAGGCTTAGGATATTTTTGAAAGCCATGGCTTCTTTCACCGTAGGGGTGTCATGCAGCATAGTGTCATCCACGAACTGCTGGTGCGTAGTTGCAGGGATAGATTGCAGGGGATGAAGTCCTCGAATATTGCCTTCTGCTTTTGCTTTATGGATGAGTCAACCTAGACATTCCATGAGGATCACGAAAAGGAAAGAGGAGAGAGGGTCTCCCTGCCTAATGCCCTGGGAGGGGGAGAAGGGTTCTGAGGGGGAGCCATTGACCAAGATGGAGAAATTGGAGGATTTAATTAAAGCAAGAATCCATTTAATCCATTGATGATCAAAGCCAAAGGTTGTAAGAACAGCTTCCAGATATTGCCATTTGAATTTATCAAATGCTTTGGAGAGATCCAATTGCATTAATATACCTGCTATCTTCTTGGTCTGGAGAGTGTGCACCATCTCTTGAGCTAAGAGGATGTTGTCCACGATTTGTCTACCCTCCACATATCCGGACTGTTCTTCCGAAATTAGATTGGGAAGAATAGGCTTGAGTCTGTTGGCTATAACCTTGGAGATGATCTTGTAGATCACATTACAAAGAGCTAGAGGTCTAAATTTCTCAGGAGTGTTGGCATCCTCTTCTTTTGGGACTAGAGCCAGGAAGGTGGAGTTGAGCGATTTGAGAATGGTGCAGGAGTGCCTTGAATCTTCAACAACTTCCCATACCTCTATTTTGATGGTGGGCCAGCACACTTTGTAGAAGTTTATGGTGAAGCCATCTGGTCCTGGAGCCTTGTCGTTTGGCATGCTTTTGACGGCCTCCTCCACTTCCTCCATTGAGACATCTCTGAAAAGAGCAAGATTTTGCTCAGTAGTTATGATGATGGGAATGGCCTGAGCTAGAGACTCTATTGCCTCTGTTCTTTCATCCTGCGTCTCCTGAGCAATGTGTTTGAAATGCCTGGTGAGTAGAGAAGAAATGTCCTTATGATTTTACAAAGTTTCTCCTACTTCATTTTTGAGTCTGAGGATTTTATTTGCACTTCTGTAGTCTAAAGTGGACCTGTGGAAAAACTTTGTATTTTGCTCTCCTTCTTTAATCCACTGGACTCTGGATTTCTGTCTCCAGAGTGTTTCTTCTTGTTGACAATGGATTTTCCATTGAACCATCAGAGCTTTTTCCTGCTCTTTGGAGACTTCACTGATATTCCCCGAGGTCCAGCTTTTGTGAATATGCTCGAGCTTGCTCTCTATTATGGATTTTTCCTGAAAGATATTTTTGAATTCTGTTGCATTCCATTGCTTGATTTTGCTTTTAATGTGTTTTAGTTTGCTTTGGAGATTGAACATTCTGGTTCCTTGTATGTTCAGTGGTTCACACCACCACTTCTCGAGCATTTTAACAAAGTTAGGGTGCTGCAACCAGAACTTTTCGAATCGGAAAGGCTTGTTTCTAGGAGTGCCTAGGAAGGCAACTTCTAGTGAGATAGGCCAGTGATCCGATCCTCCACTAGGAAGAATGTCAGAGTCCACTGTGATGCCTTCTAGAATGATGCTTTCTGAAATGAGAAATATATCCAATCGAGAAGCTATAAGTTTCTCTCCTCCTCGTCTATTGTTCCAGGTGAAGGAGCTAGTTTTGGGCAGGATGTCTACT
Source organism: Pinus taeda (assembly GCA_000404065.3). Taxonomy (NCBI): domain Eukaryota; kingdom Viridiplantae; phylum Streptophyta; class Pinopsida; order Pinales; family Pinaceae; genus Pinus; species Pinus taeda. Next base: position 48,188 of record APFE030327708.1, on the reverse strand, counting down.
AGTTTTGCATTTTCAATGAATTCTGCAAAGAGTTCTGCATCCGTGTTTAGCCTTCTTGTTCCTCCTTTTTTCTCCAAGAGAGAGGTTATCATGTTGAAATCTCCTCCCATAATGATATTCGAGGTGAGATGTCTTAGTTGTAGATTCATGACTGAATTAAGGAAATGAAATTTCTCTTCTAATCGTTGTGGTCCACAGACATTTATGCATAAGTAGGTTTTAGAGTTACCTATTACTTGAATCTCCGTGGCAATGTGGGATCTGGTGGCCTCCATTGAAAGGACACTCACTACTCTGGTGTCCCAGAGGGTGGTGATGCCTCCCCCATCTTTGACTGGCTACTTCTATGAAGTCAATAGGTTTGCCTAAATTTGTGTTGATGTTTCCCATGTGAGTAGTGGCACATTTGGTTTCTTGTATGAAGATGATGTCCGACTTTTCTCTTTGGAACTTCCTTTGGAGAAGTCTTTGCTTTGCTAAGTTGTTGAGCCCTCTTGTGTTCCATGAGACTATTTTCATTGATAACAAGGATTGTTAATGGTAGGATGGGAAGGCATTGAGTGCCTTCATTTTGCCTGAGTTTAGCATTAGGATCCCTAGATCATGTAGCACCTCACTGTTTCTTCTCCATCCCCTTTTCTTTTTTTTCTTGAGGACAGTTGGATTGAGGGAGATACTTTTGGAATAATTTCCTGTGCCTGTTGCAATGCCTAATCTTCTATTCTTCTTGTCTAGTTCCACCTTCTGTCTTGCTATGAATAGGTCACTGATCTTCCTTAATTCCTCTTCTGGGACGTTTTCTAGTCCTTGAGCTTTCCAGTTTTCCTCTATGACTGGAAGATTTACACCTGCCTTCTCTAAGGCTTCGTTGAGCTCCATCTCGTCACTTCCCCCATCACTGGTTAGCATTTCTGTGTCTTCGTCTTAAGTTCCTTCATGCTCGTGCCTGTGGGCCTTGGAACTGAGTGGATATTCCTCCTTTTCCTTCCTGTTATGGTCTGTCTGGTTCTTTTACTTCTCAGTTCTCTACTCTTCCACATTTGTTTCTTCAGTGTCTGTGTCTGTTTCCAGTACACTGAAAGTGTTGATGGTGTTGCCTGGTACTGCCCCTATTCTATTTGATCGTCTTCTGTTGGCTCTTTGTTTTGCTTTTGGTTTTGTAAAGATTTCCTTGCTCTGTGCTTCTGGCGTGGAGTTGAGAGCTTCTTCAGTTCTGTTTAGAGGACAGTCTCTTACGAGGTGGCTGTGTTCATGACACTTTTTGCATCGGAATGGGATTTGTTCATAATCAATGGCTTGAAAGTAGTCTTCATCTCTAAACTCCAACCATATTCCCTCATGAAGGGCTCCTGAAACGTCCAACTCCACAAAAATTTTGGCACATGAGGTGTATCGTCGCTAAATAGTTGCTTCAGAGGCTTTAATGAAGGTTCCCAGCCTGTCTCCAATTTGTTTGAGGGTTGCTAAGCCCCAATAGTCTATAGGAAGGGAGAAAAGTCGGATCCATACTGGAACTTGTGTGAAGGTTTCTTTTTCTGGAACAAAATTTGTTTTCCAGGGTCTCATGTAGAGACCCGCAGAAGCAAAAAAATAGGGACCTCCATCAAAAACCCTATCCTTATCCTCTAAGTTTGTAAATACAACAGTAAAGAAACCTTTCACTCCAAGGTGTAGTTTGATATCACCTTTGGGTTACGAGTGTTGCTTGATCCATTGACAGAGGGCACGCTCCGTTGGCCATAGTCCCATGAACTTGCATATGACTGCATGTTTTGACATATGCTCGTGATGGGCTTGAATCTCCGGATCTGTGCAGACTACCCTGAGGGTTTCTTTTTTCTTTGGTTTGCAAGCTCCTTGCGTAGCTTTGTTGGTGCTGGGAGTGGAGGATGGCTGTTTGTCCCTCTCTTCTCTCTTCTGTCTCTCTGTATCTTTCTCTTCTTCTTCTTCTGTTTTGGCATTTATTAATCCTGTGATCCTTTGGTCCGCATCTACGATGTTGTTCCTGTCTTCCTTTTCATTAGTTACTTTGTCTTTCCTTTTGGAGCTGCTTCTAGTATCCGCTGGCATTTTCTATTCCTTTTCTGTGCTGGTGCTGCTGGAGTCCTTGCGTTCACCATATCCCGAGATTTTTATTCCTTCCTGCGCTTTCTGCTTTTGCATGACTATTTGTTTGAAGGATGGGGTCCTTGTGGACCCCCCGCTTACCATTTGTCGGGTCAGTCCGCGACCTCTGATGAGAAGATCTGCTATTCTGTCTTTCTGTGTTGCCAGAGCTGTCTCTGGTTTGGCAGGACAGAAGCGTTAAACCCTAGACCTAGAGGTTGCAGTCTCTGAAGTCCTAAAAACGGTTAATAGCCTGCTTATTATTATGGGTACGTATTATTTTCATGTGGCTCAGAATCATGGCTGCAAGTTGCTTTCGATATATAAAATTATGGATATGAATGATCAGTGAGGAGGAATTTGAAGTAATGACACACAAGTATTGATGGTTGGATTGAAAAATTTAACAATATTATTATTCAACAATTACTATTATTCTGTAAATTATTGAAGCAACAATTTTATTTTAATTATAGTGCCAATGATATATTTTTAAATGTATAAATAATTTATAATCATTTTTTTAAAATCATCCATTCTCAAACTAATAGAACAAATCTAAGAATAAATAAGTGGTTCAACTCTTTGAGGATGCTGGAGTAAATACCTGGAAGCAGAGGCAAACCCTATTAAGAAACCGGGCCTTAACCAGACCCCTTTTCCTCATTGTTGTAGTCAAGGGAGATAGAGGTACCTATTACAAAAAGAAAGATAGTCAAAATCATTTTAACAGAGAGGAACAAAACTAACACTCGAATAGTGGGTAGCATGCTATAGGAGTATCCCTGTGATTTTACCACCATAGTATCGTGAGTTTGAACTTTACCTGCAAACAGACAAGAAAATGCTCAAAAAAAACTAAGCCTAGAGGAGCCGGCAACGTCCCTCACATCAAACCCTCGTTTTGTCTGGGTGCATATATTGCTAAAGGCATCCATCCGATGGTGTGGCCCTCCGGTGACAGATGAGAGCACCTGTGCCGAGAAGGTCGAGAGGAGAACCATGCATAACTTGGTTTTGTGCGCTGGAAGTCGGTTCTGGGGTTCCAGTGGGAAAAATATCGATCTGAACTCGCTGGGAAAAACATCGATCTGAACTCGAGCGAGAATGAGTGGTTCTTCTGTCATGACTTCGTCAGAGAGCAGCAGCAAGCTCTGAATAGTTGGAGAGAATGGAGTTCAAGACAGAGGGTTAGGGTAGGCAGTTACCATGAAAAGAGGGGAAAGGTTTTCCACTGTCACATGAGCATCATTGCTCCAGACCATCGATGCAGTGACAATCCCGAGATCAATTCAAGTGTCTGCCAGTGGAAACAAACCTAGAAGCCTCCATTGACGAGTGTTATATTGAAAGTTATTGGCTACATCAAATCATATATATGTGTTATATAAAGAACGTTAATGGCTACGTCAAATCATATATGTGCTAAACATTGTAACTCATATGGCATAAATGAAAATAATTCTCTGTACATGACTTAACTCATGTTAGATGTAATGTAATTGCTCCTTGAAACTTTCATTTTCTTTCGTGTTGTTATGATGCACAAGAGGGGTGAGAAAGAACTATCAGAAAAAACGTCCCCATTTCATTAGTTGGTAACCTGCTTATTATTATGGGTATGTATTATTTTCATGTAGTTCAGAATCATGGTTGCACGTGGCTTTCCATATATAAATTTCTTGATATGAATGATCAGTGAGGAGGAATTTTAAGTAATGACACACAAAAGTATTGATGGTTGGATTGAAAAATTTCACAGTATTGTTATTCAACCATTACTATTATTCTGTAAATTATTGAAGCAGTAATTTTATTGTAAATATGGTGCCCAGAATATATTTTTAAATGTATAAATAATTTATAATATATTTTTTTTAAATCATTCATTCTAAAACTAATTATAAATGATTCGGAATATAATATATTTGATATTCTTGGAAAGTACTCTAACCACTCTTTCCTTGTTTTACAACTCACAACTTGAGAGGTTTATTAGTAATATTGTCATTCCATTAATGTATTTTTATAGCATTTATTATTTCCTTTCGAGTAAAATCCTATTATTTAAAACCCATAGCTTTCTACATATCTGGTGGTTGAGTCCCAGAATTACTTAGTGGTAAAGGCAAAGGCTCGATAGAGGCATATATTTTTGCATATCAATATGAATGATACTGTTGAGGAATTTGAAATGATGACAAATATTGATGGTTGGATTGGAATTTCAACAATATTGTTTTTCTACCATACTATTATTCTGCAATTTCTAATTTATTTTATGGCATTTAAAACATATTTTTAAATGTGTAAATTTTTTATAATATTTGAAAATTTATTAAAAAAAGTAAGCTTATTAAAGATCAATAATAAATGAATATCAATACAATGTAGCTTATAATCTTCAAAAGTATTTAAACAGCTAAAGTAACCACTCTTGCTTCATCTCACAACAGTTACAGGCTTTGAGTAGTATTGTAATTTTATGAACATTTATTATTTCCTTTTTTTAAATATTATTGATTAGAATTCAGCAATAAAATAAATTTAAGTAACTTTATCTAACTGATGATTGGTGCATTTTGAAGACATTTATTGGTCCAAAATCCATAATTAATTCTATCTACTTCAACCACCCAAAAAAATAAATGAAAGACTAATTAAATTCATTTCCCTCATTATGTATGGAATGTCTAGATTAATTTTGTACCTAGTAATATTGTAATTTTATAAATTATGCTTAATTAACATTTATTATAAAGCATTAAAAATAAATTCATGAAGTTTTAAATAAAAAGTTTTTTGAATAAAGAGTGATTGTATACATCTTTAATCATTTAAATTGTTAATGATTAAATATAGTTAGTATGTGATTAATAGTAATGGAATTTCAAATCAAGCAGTTTGCTTTGATCATATAACTAGCAAGAGACCTTCTCTACAAGATAGTCAACTGTAAGAATTCCACCTGGACATGCGACAATATCTTCTACGTGGTATAACAATTGTAGCAAGACTTTCTCTATAGGATAATCAATTGTAAGAATCCCACCTGAACATGCGAGAATATCTACGTGGTATAACAATTGTAGCAGGACTTTCTCTATATGATAGTCAATTGTAAGAATCCCACCTGGACATATGAGAATATCTTCTACATGGTATAACAGTCATGTCTTAAAAGACTTTAGAATTGCAACACCTCTCCTTGATAACGTCATTAATATATTTGATTTTAAAAAATTAATATTTATTACACATAGAATAAATCACACATATTACTTATGCATGTTTAATGTAATGAAAAATGCATATTTAATATAATGAAGAATGCCTTTACATGTAATAAATTTTAACAATATAAAATTTATTTCAATATATTCTATATAAAAAAACATAATAAATAGATAACAATCTTAAACATATTGAATTTATAAATTATTTTTTTACCTTAGTGTAAAATAATATTTAAATATTAAATGCCTTATTTTTTTCCTGGTTATTAAAAATATTCAAAAAAACATTGATGAAAAGATTTCATAATTCAATCTTTTAACAAACAATTCCTAACTATTTCAATCGCTCAGTCTCTCCATCACAAAGGTGCAAAATATATTCAAAGCAATAGTTTTGGTCGAGCCACTCTGTTTCGGCCAAAATAATTATGTTATATGATTTCTACAGAAAGACTTTTAGTAATTCATTATAGATAACAGAAGCTTGAATTCAACAATTATTTTATATTTATGTTTTATAAAAATTAAAAATAATCCAATTATAATCTATCTTTCTTCATATAAAAATTTTGAAATATTTTAGATAATCAAACTTTTAATTTTTTAACATTGATATGAAGTTGTATAATTAATTACACATAGTTTTACATCTTTCTGAATTTCTTCATATAATTCTTAAAACTTGTACAATCATATTAAAAATATTAATGATGTCACAAGACCAATAATGTCTTACTAATTTACACATTTACCTGATTAACCATGTATAAAAATCTAATGGGTCAACTTTCTTCAACATGAGAAAAAAAATGAATTACATATTGTATTGACCATTTTGCTAGATAAAAAATTCTTATATATTAATTTCGCATTTAATTAGAATATGAACTTCTTAGAATTGGAATAATCTCAAATCCCTAGGAAATTGGGCGGGGGACATGTGGCTCTAATTTAATTTAATTTGAGATAAAAAAGGAATTACACATCTTATTGTAAAATGGAGTATTTTGGTAAATAATGTTTTATTATATATTAATTTCCCTATCTAATTAGAATATGAACTTATTGTAATTGGAATAATCTCAAATCCCTAGGAAATTGGACGGTATGTGGCACGCATTTAATTTAATTTGAAATAAAGAAGAATTACACATCTTATTGTAAAATGGAATATTTTGGAAAATAAAGTTTTATTATATATTAATTTTCCTATCTAATTAGAATATGAACTTATTGTAATTGGAAAAATCTCAAATCCCAAGGAAATTGGTGGCCACGGAGCCACATGGCACGAATTTAATTTTTTAAATTTATTAAAATTTAATGCAATCTAACAAACTTTATAACACAATACATCCATTAATAAGCATTAAGAATAAGCATATAATCAGGATATTCCCTTCATAATTGTAAGAATTTACAGGGTAAGTTCCTCAGACAGAACACCAAAAGGACACCGCTCACAAATAGATCGCAGATCAATACACCAGTGTTTTGACGTGGTTAAAACCCTTAGAGAGGGAAATAGTCCACGGCCTGCACCAACGTGGCTACTACAGGGAATTTATTAATAAAAGAATGAAAATTTACATAAGCTTCTCTCATGCACGGTGAACCTACAAATGACCCTCCATGCGCTTTAAATAGAATTCATGGACCAATCGGGTGTCAAGCCACGGATCAAGTGTCGGTAATACCGAGGAGCGAATGAACCGTCGAATCACTACATATCGTGACTGTCGGATTGTAAGTTACAAAATGTACAACGGTAAAGAAACACACTTTACCTAACTCTATACCTAACTCTATACTAGACCAAGTTGAACTTAACTATTTCCTATGTGTCGGAATATCTTAACATCCCCCCTTAAGAACAACTTGGGATAGGATTGAAGGTTTTACAAATATGACACAATAGGAGAAGGAAGGAGGCACTAGAGCCTATGCCCCCTTAGTGACAACTTCCTGAACTCCAAGCATATATCAAAGTTTAGTGAACTTTGCCTCTGTGAGAGCCTTTGTGAAGATGTCTGCAACCTGATCATCTGTTGAACAATATTGCACTTCAAGAACATGGTCATGAATGAGCTTTCTGATGAAGTGCATGTGAAGTTCAATGTGTTTGCTGCGCTGATGCTGAACTGGATTTTTGCAAAGCTGAATGGCACTTTGATTATCACACCAAAGTGTAGTCGGATGCTGCTGCTCAAAGCCAAATTCTGATAGGATT
>APFE030327708.1:4892-28943 GCA_000404065.3 Pinus taeda | reverse complement strand
ACTCTTTGATGAAGACCTTTTATAAGGGAAAAATATGAAGTTAAACCTGCCATAAAAGCAGAAAAGAAAAAGGGGCAACGCTCAAATGTGAAGTGTAGCAGCACAATAAGAAAAGTATGCAAAGCATGGAGACCCTCACAGCAGTGGGAAGATAGAATATAAAACAGCAGTTTTTAAATTTTTGTTATGCAGCCATGCATGAAATTTTTTTGTTGAGAATGTTTATTTTATGCACTGTAGTGCAGAGGTGAAGCAGCTTTGAGCTTGTGGAAGCAAAAGCCATAAAGGTATGTGTTTGTAATGGCTGTCAAGTGAAGATATGCAGTGTAATGCAAAAAGAAGTGGAACGCATATGTGTTGTATATGTTTTTGGGTTATGTGTTGACTTCTGTAATGCTGTGGTGAAATGTACAGCTGGTGCAAATGGGATTGGTATAAAAGGATCGCACAGTAGTGCAAAAACATTTTTTTTATTATGAATGATATGCATTGTAATGCAAAACAAGGAGATCTGCACATCAGTGCGAAGGCAGAACAAAAGGCAAGAGATGAAAAGTGAAATGGTTCGCAGCAGCGAATAAAATCCTAGAAGAGCACAACAGTGTGACAGGAAGAAAGACTTGTGGCAGCAAGTGAAAGTTTGGAATTCTTTTTACAGGTGCTTATAGTTTGATGAAATGAATGGGAATAAATTTTCTTATGTAATGTGAAAACTCAGAATTTTAAATGTGATGAAAAATTTCACACATGAGTGAATGTGAAATAAATTTTTATTTTATAGCAGTGAACGAGGATTTTACACAGCAGTGTAAAATTATTTGTAAAAGAGGAAGAGTAATATTTTTGTTGTTTTGGAACTGCATCTAAAGCAGTATCTGGTTGTAATCCCTCTGTGAGAGGAAGTGAAGTTTTGGTGGATCCCTCTGTCAAAGAGGAAGGTGCTTTTTAGCATAGTCTTTTGGTGAAGCCCTCTGTTAAAGAGGAAGGTGTTTTTTTTCAGCACATTGTTATGGTAAATCCCTCTGTCACGAGGAAGGTGCTGTTCAGCACAGTTTCAGGTTAATCCCTCTATTAAGAGGAAGACTATTTTGTTGCTTGTGGAACTGCATCTGAAGCAGTGTTAGTGAATCCCTCTCTTAAGAGGAAGATTTGTTGTCTTTGGAAAATCCCTCTGTCAAGAGGAAGATGCTCTTCAGCATAATTTCTGGCGAATCCCTCTGTTAAGAGGAAGACTCTTTTGTAACAGCGGCATGTCAAGGAGTTGAGAAAGTCTCTGGGTATGACTGAATGCCCAGCAGTTGAAATTAAAGGGGAGTGTTGAAAAATTAATTCCAACTGCGCATCGACGAAATGGCAGCTAAAGTTTTGTTATTGCCGATGGGCCAGACCCGATGATGGAATTAATCCCTTTTGATAAATTATCGGGTCCATATTATTTTCGCTATCGGGAAAACCAAGTGGACAGTTCTTTTTTCATGCGATATGCTATGCCCGATATCCTGGACCCTATTGGTATTCAACACTTTGCTAAATATTATTTCGGGTCCGTCAGTGAGTTGTTTTATGTTTTTATGAATTTCAGGCATATATTATAATATATATATCGGAGGTATCGGGCCATGTGTGATCGGGATTTCGGAATGGGGAGAAACCATGGGTGCACATTGTTGTGTCATGGGATGAAGACCCGACCCGATAAAGTTCCTAAAGCATATTGAATAATGTTGATGTAAAGTCCTGGAAAATGATTTTGACGTGAAGTGAAAGTTTTCCTACCGCCGTTTATCTCAGTAAACAGTAAATGCTATTTACTGTGGATGGTAAGTTCTTTGGTGAAGTTTTTAATTTTGTTCCAGCGGGAGTATGGGCATGGATAAAAGCTAGTAAGACCATTAAATTTTTACTGTCTTCGTTTACGGCAGTATGGAGATGCTAGTACTTTTCCCCGTTGTCATATAAAAAAAAATGTAATGTTTTCATTTGTTTTAAGTGAGAGCAATAGAGAAATACGCACAGCAGTGCGAAGCAAGAGAGAGCAATTGTGAAATGAAAATGCACAGCAGTGCAGGAGAAGCAGTGAAGTGAATGAAGAAAACCAGGGGGTAGTTTGTTTCAAATCCATGAATTGTTTCACACAGCAGTGAAAAAGGTAAATCTGTAAATCCCTGTAATCTTTGTTTTTCACACAGCAGTGAATGTAAATGAAATTTTTACACACAGTGGTGTAAAATTTCAAAGGAGACAGAGTAATTTCTTTGTAATATTTTGGTGAATCCCTCTGAGTGAAAGAGGATGAATATGTCTCAGTAAATTCTTAGCTGAAAAGAGAGTTACGGTTGAATGTTGTTTTTGGTAAATCTCTCTCAGCAAAGAGGATGAATATGTATTAGTGTTTTTATTTTAACGAATGGAAATCTTTATGGTGGTGAAATACTTTGTTCAGTGTAATTTTTTTTAAACTTCCCTGTGCACAAAAGATCCTGGAGTAGAAAAAAAACAGAGCATTGCCTCTGTGTGAATAATGTTTGGTTTTGGTATTTTCGCATTGCAAAAATACCCATGAACATGTGTCTTTATCGAATTCAAAGCCTATGGAGTTCTTGTATTTGCCATGAATGGGTATTGTGTTTTTGCCGAGAAGCCAAGAGATTTTGTTGATGTTTTGAGGCCTCGTTCTGTTTCTCAAGGTGGTGTACGAGAGAGATCGCATTGAGGCATTTTTGAGAGAAGGAATCTCTCGTACCTGTTGAGATAAACGTAGAGTGAATAGGAAAATGCTGACCAGACCTGCAAGAAAGAGGCCCAGTCCATTCATGAAACAGTGAACCCATCTCTCGGCAAGGTCCAGTAAATAATGACGTGTTCAAGAGTTGGTGGGTATCGAGAAATAAGAGAAATTTGGTGCAGTGATAATTCGAAAGCAATGAAGGGAGACCAAAACTCAAGTTCCTCGAATTTAGGTTCGGGCTTTAATATAAAATAGTCGAAGAATACTGCATGAACCCTCGAGTTTGTTGGGACCCCGAATGGGGAGAACTCAGAGGAGGACTCGTGTGTCTGAGCCCTCAAATTAACCAACGGTTGACATTGTTCAGCGTGGGACCATACTCGAGCCTTCCTTGAGTGCAAGGAAAAGGGATGAACCTTGATCACCCGTGGGATCGACACTTTTTGCTTCGTCGATTTCACCAAGAAATTATACCTGGTTATTTGAGGAGGAATCAACGTTGGCAAGGCGCTTCCGTGGCGGTAAAGATCCCAACAACTTCGGCAAGCAATTAAGCAATTGTGGCTATTTATTTGAGGAAGGATCAACGTTGGGAAAGTGCTTCGGTGGCTGGGTAAAGATCCGACTAATATTTGGTAAAGATCCCAACACCTAGTTTTTGAATGGAAAATCTCAAGAGCCGCTGGAAGGAAAAAATAATGTTGGCCTTTTGCATGGTTTTTCTCACAAATGGAATAATATGCTTGCGGATGGAGATTCATTACTGCAGAAAGTCAAGCTTTATGGGCCCATAAACCACTGGTCGGAGGATTGAACCTGGAGGATCGAAGTTGGCGTTCTTCTCATCACGTGGTCTATTCGAACCTCGAGCATCGAATTTCACATTCTTCACATCATATAGTATATTCATACAATAGCGGTTATACATCTTTAACGAATCCAAATTTATATATTTTTAATATAAGAAAAATCACTTATAAATATACTAAATATTAATTAATATAATTCAACCAAAATATAATGTATATTGATTTAAAACATTTAATATTTATTAAATATAAAATAAAACAAACATACTACTTATATCTACACACATACTATATATATATACATATACTTTTACTTAATAACCTGTAATAAATTTTAAAAATACATTCTATATTAAAAAATCATAATAAATATATTACAATTTTAATTTCAATGATATTTGTTCCTATCCGTTGGGTAGTGCCTAAACGCCATGGATGGAAAGGAGTTTCCATATACGTGAGAATAGGAACATCGAGAATGAAAACTACTTCTTAGAGTGCCCCACATACAACCACATTAGATCTCAATTTCACAATCTTTGTTACAATAGTGACTTTCCTAGCCTTTTACAATGTCAAAATTATAGTGAGCTCGAGAGGTTTCTCTCCAAGCTTTTTGAGCATAAGATTAAAATCTTAAATTAAAATAAATAATTTGTTTTTTAGGTCCGATAGACCAATGTTTAGTCTCAACAGACGTTAACCACCACCATCATCATGATCAATATATTCTAAATAAAAATAATTAAAATATATAATTTATTATTTGTTACCTATTTATTATATTAAAAAAAATATTATATTTTATAATAAAAATTATATAAATTAATATATAATTTATAAAAATAAATAATAAAATAATATAAAATAATAAAAATTTAAAAATAGAAATTAACAAAAACAATATCTTGAGAAAATATATAAAATATTCAAAATCAAAATATTATATAATGTATAACATAATAAAACTACTACTCGGATCAAAATGAATTTTAACTAGAACAAAAAATAACACTTTTTTTAGCATGTAAAAGGATGAATCGCATTAGATTATTCTAAATTATTTATTATATAATTTTTTTTTGTAAACTGTGTAGGGACTATTACTTTTATTTCATCAAGTCAAAATCATTATATAAACATGATGACCTCAACCCGCCCCAAGGGGAAACCGGGTATTTTTGGCCATCTTAAGTCTTTTACTCCCATCCAAAAATAAAAGGTCTTAAGCCTATTTGTCCATGCTATATGCACTATACAATCGTAAAGACTACCCATATTTCTCATCTTCCTTCTATATCTATCACAACAAAATTTGATGACAAAACTATCATCTACTGTCTTCATAAAAGCAAAAAGAGATGTAAACTAACAAGACTATGCCTCATTGCCTCGCTGCTGGTCCATATCCTTCTTGATGTCAAGATGGCATTGCGTTAGTTGCTGTTGAATTTCGTCCATCCTCTTGTCCTGCATGAGCAAGGTAATCTGTATATTCTTCAGTTCCTTCTTGAGGTTAGGAATCCCTTGACATAGCCCAGCCATTTCCATAGCTACTTGTTCCATAGCTTTGGCAAGCAACCTCTTCATGACCCAATAAACATGCAATTCTTGTTTATAAAGAGTCATGCAGCCTCTCGTATTACCAGGGTCCGAGAGGAGATAAACCCAATCCTCCATTTCAGAGTTAGATTGGCCCTGGATAGCCTCCTCCTCCATGTGCTGAATAATTCTCCTGACCCCTTTGTTAGTATTCTGGTAGTAAGCCCTTTCAGCAAACTGCACTTTCCTTTATTATATAATTAATCCAGAAAATATTCTTAATAACCATCATTTCGTAAATTGAATTAATATTATTTTTATATATTTATTTAATCTTGTTTAATTATCCAATTCAAAATAATAATTTTAAAAAATATATGAATTCGTAATGGTTAAACCAATTAAAATATAATTATATAAATTCAATATGTATTTAAGACTAAAAAAACGGATGTTATGCCATGCCTACATGAAGGCGACGTTCCGTCGCCATCGTGTCAAAAAGAAAGTGGCCAAAGATTTTTAATGAAAGCGATAGATAATTAACCCATGTAATGATATCATGACATTGTGGTTCACATCATGTCAAGAGGAATGTGGAGAAATCTTTTTAACGAAAGCGAGAGATCATCAACCAATGTGATGATTTCATGTAACGGTCACGGAGATTAAAAAAAAACCACTATTTTCTATGATTTAAGTCACGGGGCTAAACATTATTATTATATTCCAATTATGCATCATTTTTATGTAGCATTTATTTTTCTTAAATTTGCTTTGTTTTTCAAATTTGTATGGAAACGCTTCCATTTCATCTTGATTCTCAGCACATTTATGTACTTTTGTATGTTGTGTTATGTTGTCACGTGTATTTATATATTTGTTTTTATTGATGATGATGATGGTGGTTAAAGTCTATTGAGACCAAATATTGGTGTATCGGATCTAAAGGAGAAGGAACAAAAACAGAGCAACTGAAAGGAAATACAAGATGTCAGGGAACAAAAACAGAACAGCTGAAAGGGAATAAAGGAGAAGGAACAAAAACAGAACAACTAAAAGGGAATACAAGATGTCTCTAAAGGAGAAGGAACAAAAACAGAGCAACTGAAAGGAAATACAAGATGTCAGGGAACAAAAACAGAACAGCTGAAAGGGAATAAAGGAGAAGGAACAAAAACAGAACAACTAAAAGGGAATACAAGATGTCTTCTGTACTCAATTCTGGTTGCATCAAAATGAGTTGGTGCTTGCTTGCTTGCAGGAAGCAATTCATTGGAAGTGTTCCTATTAGTTTTAATAAAATCGTCAAAATATGTGTTAATGATTTATTTAATATTTTGATATATTAAAAAATAATTAATTAAATTTTATATTAAAAATATTAATTATTAAATTTAATTAAAATTAATATTAATTGAATAAAAATTTATAACTTATTTTTACAACCCTTTTTCCAAACAAGTATAAAATGGAATTATAAGAACTGTCCATAGCTTCTCCTAGGGAGAATAATAAGATGGTAGAGGTTTTCTTGTAGATGTATGTTGGGTGGCTAGAAAAGCAATGCTTGGTTCTAGGTGACAACCGCCGAGTAACTGTGTATTTGTTGTTGTCATTAATATAGAGATTAAAACTTAGAGTTGTCGGGTTGGCTACTGATATAGAGAATCTTATTTTTTCTCTGATATTTTATTTTATTGTTCTTAAAAAAAATATAGGAAAGAGAGACTTATGGCTCTTAAAAAAAAATAGGAAAGAGAGAATTTCATATTAGTACAAACTACCAAACTAAAAACAGAAATAATTAAAAAGTGAATCACATGACAACAAGATTAACAGTAATTACAGTAGTTTAGTATACAATCTTAAAGATTTCGGTTGAGCAAGAAAGCGAGAAACGAAGAAACGATAAATCGAGATAATGTACTACGAGTTGCAAGAAAACCTCTAAATATGCAAGGCAGTGTTTTGGGGACAAACATCTTCCGTTGAAAATAGGTTAGCGTTACCAGATAGTCGAGGAGCTACCCTGAAAACTAAAAGATCCCCTATAGAGTTAACACCTGTAGAAGGGGTCCGGACAGTTGTCGTAAGGATCTAGTCCACGACAGAAAGCTATAGTAAACTTTGCGTTTATGGTGAACCCTTTTCCAGAAAAACTTAGAAACCCCAGGAAAAACAAAACAAAAAACCCCGATTCAGTTTGATGATGAGACGGGCCGAGGGTATGCAAAGCTAAATAGCAGGTAGGGACGAGGCCATGTACGATACCCACAAACGAAGTCAAAGGGGTTCGTTAGGGGAACTCCCGGTCAACAGAAATCGTTGAAGAAAGAATGAACGAAGGAAAAATATTCCCTCGAAATGTGGTTCCTTCTATCATGGAACTCGAAGTTTGAGGTTTGTGATTTAATTGAAATGACACTTCAAACTCAGCAAGGAATGGGGTTTCAATGCCCGACCTCTACTCCCAAATCCCTCAATTTAAGAAAAACTGTAGAAGGTTCAAACTACAGAGCACAAGTAAAGCTGTAATTATGTAAATTAACGGCTGAAAATGGAATAATTACGGACTACAGAAAAACCATAGACGAAAAAAAAATTGTAATCATTTAAAAGAGCATGCCTGAAATCATTTGTATATGGCCGAAAAAAGCATGCCTGTAATCATTATATAAGGTAGAAAGAATGTGATTGTAACTTATGAACATATATAAACGTTTCGACAGCTATTTATATCATTAAACTTAAACAAATAGGGTTTAAACTGGAGGTTGGGTCCTCCTTACCCAGCGGCGAACCACAATCCAAACCAAACAGGAGTAGTTCAAAAATTACGCCAAAACTCCATACAATTCAATTCAGAAATTAAAGGACTGAGACAACAGACTCAGTTGCTTATAATATATGCAACCGAGTAGAAACGCTCAACCTTAAACACACCCTGGACTCTACTAGACTAATAACCATTTTCAGGGAGTCGGCAATGCCATTTAGACACGAGCATACCATCTATGACTTCAGAGCATTGTTTGTGTAAACCATACCTGCATCGGGTGAAGCAGGCGTGGCGGGTGAATGCCTCCAGACAATGCAAGGCTTGCCTGAACGACCTCCTGCATATAAAATCATGAAAAACAGACCTGGTTAATGCATCTGTTGTAATAAAACCTTTAGCCGTCGTTGCATGAGAAATAAAACTTAAAAAAGAAAAAAAAAAATTGACAGACAGCATGGGAAACGAAAGGATACCTATAGAGCATGAAAGGCCTCTGTCAAGCGGAATAGAGAAGCTACAGTCGGCCGAGCAGGGAGGTAAACCTCAGAGTAACCTGGAGTAGGTCTGCAAGGAGCGGCAAAACCAAATGAGGGTTCGTTCGACGAAACCCGAGGATCATGAATCCCCAGGTGAAAAGCCACCGTCAGATCGTGATATGGAAGCTGCTCCGTCGATCTAGCGGGGATTCCGATCGACACTGCTATTGCTAGACAATCCACCTCAGGCATGTAGTCAATTGTGCCAAAGTCATTTAATGCCATCCTGCCCTGGCATGACATGCCAAGCGGGAAGACGGAAAACATTAGACAGTGATAAATGAGCGTCTAGCTGTACATTCACTGATGCATCTACCTTATCCACAGCACATTTAGACAACGCATTAAAATCTATAATTTGTTTAATAGGAAAACTGACATACAGTGTCCGCGTCAGCAATATGCCATGGTTTCCTATATACGGTAAAAAAATAAAAATAAGAAATAAAATTTGCTAAGTTAGCACAGAAAAGCACTTTGCAGTGGAGTGGGTGTGCTAAGTTAGCACCTTCATATTGTGGACCCTTCCAGATTTTAGCAAGGGTCGGGCCGGTAGCTTACCAGCGCGCTCTGCCTAGTCACATACGAGTCCATAATGTTTTTCATATTCCTATGTTAAAGAAATATGTGTATGATCCTAAACATGTGATTAATTGGCAAGATATACAAGTGAGAATTTTCTCAGGTAAAACAATTTACGTGTTTCCTTTTAAAGGCGAGACTGACTTAAGAAAGTTGCTTATTGCAGGTAGAACTAGAAGGAGAAATCCGAGTCAAACCACTGAGCATCATAGTCTGGAGAGAAGTCACGCTACGGTAGCAGGATATTACTCAAATTAAAGTGCAATGGCAGCACTTTGGGCCGGATGAGGCCACTTGGGAGGAAGAGCTCATGAAACAGGCTTATCCAGGGTTGTGTACAACCGAAAGACATCGAGACGATGTCTAAATTTGGGGGGGGGATTTCATATCCCCAGATTCTTGTAAATATTTTATTTTTACTGCAGTCAAAAGAACACTATCTGTTGTATGAACTTATACTTTATTTAATTGATGAAAATTAACAAAATAGAAAATGATGATAAAGTGAATTGCTAGATGTAATTTCTGTGACAGTTAAGTCATGGGTAAAAAAAAAATAAAACAGTTGCAAACCCTAACTGCTCCTTCCCCCCCAACCGTGGAAATGTTTTCCAGGAAAATGGGAGGGGTCTGCGCTATAGAGGACAGGCAGCAGGAGGGGAATATTTTTTTTTTTCCATGTTTGGTGAGGACCAGATGGATTTCTCGAGCGCAGAGCGCTGCAACTAGCAAAGACAGACGCCTTTTATCGCAAACATTATGACGATAAAGCCATTTCGTAAGTCCATGATTCAACTCTATGAGTTTACTCTCGTATTAGGTTTGATATCCAATTAGTTTTCTACACTAATTATTTATAACTTAAAAAAGCAATTAACTTTTATTTTTTATTAAAAAATATAAAACATCTTAAATAATTAAAACATAATTTTATATAAAAATAATATCACAACTCAATAAGTAAGTATTTAATAGGGTATAAATGAATATTAATAAAAAAATAAAGTTTAATTTATAATTAAATTTTGAATTTGATGAATTTAAATTTATGTTTAATAATATAAAAAAATAATTTAAATTTGATATATTCACCGCATTTAAATTTATTGATGTTAATGACTATACACGAAGCGAAATTAAATTTAAACGATGTGCTTGTCGCGTTTCACGATATTACAAGAGAGATTTAAATTTATTCCCGTTGGACTTCTTTTTTTCCCGTATAGGAAGTTACAAGACGACATAATTTGGGAGGAAAAGCCTGATTTAAAAAAATAGAAAACCATTCTCTTATCCTATTAAAAGTTTAGACACATTGTTATTTTTTTGGCAGTTCGTATAAGCATATTGGAATATTAAAATACTTGGAATATTAAATAAAATTCCAAAATATTTAGAATAATGTTTATAATGGAATCTAAGCCTATTTTATTTGTTAGTGGTTAGAGATTGTTGGGAGATTTTTTCAAGATTATTTTTTTGTTTTAGAAATTGTTAGATTTCATTATTACTATTTATGTGGCTTGTAATTTAGCTTTGTGGTGTAGAATAGAAATTTATTTGTAACTGAATTTATGCAATGCTTGTTCATCCATTTTTGTTATTAGTATTAGAGCTTCTATGGGCTTGACTCCTTTATGGGAGGGCCCAAGGAGATGGAAAACTTGTGAAGAGTTATATTTATAGTGTGACTAAATGTTGAGTTTGTTGTGTGAGAATTTCTTTTTTTCACCTGAGACACTTTTGTTTGTTGCAACGGAAAGGTCCTAATCCAGTCGTATTTCCATCCCTTTCTTGCATTTGGGACTCACTCAATGTCTTGCAAGGATGTTTGATCAATTTCAGCTTGTGCTGGTGCGATTTGTAGTTCCAGAAGGCGTTCATGGCACCATTGATTAGATTGGGCCATTGGTCGTTTGCATCTAATTTATATTTGAATAATTTGAAAAATGGTAGTTATGAATAGGTGTGGAATAATAAAATTATTTATTTATTTATATTTTGGTTTGTAAATTAAAAAGTACAGAACTAAATTATTGAATAGTTTTGTATAATTAAATTAGTGGTTCTCGAGGTTCTTGGTGTTGAGAAAACATATCACTAATTTTATTATGTGAATCTACTATTCGTTGATGAATCTTGTTCTGCTTCGAGATTCTAGAGCATCAGTTGCATGTTATGTTCTGTTATGTTATGAGATCCATGTGTGTGGAAAGGTTAATTGCATAATTGACTGCTAAATATTCCCAGTAATGAAACAACTCATCTATACAACTATCAAAATTGTAGTTTGTTGCAGTTTGATAGATGGGAGTTTGTCCATAGGGTGGTTCAATATCGGGGTTTTGCTTCGGAAGATCGAGAAGTGTCAATTATACAAAGTTCATCAAATATGGTCAAAGGCGATTATGTCATAAATGAGTTGAATGGGAAGCTCAAATATTGTGGTGGTGAAAGGAGCGTTGTGACTTCAGAGTAGGGATAATATACATTGGCCTCTCTCATCAGTGAGACAAAGATCTTTCATTCTGCCTTTTCTGGTCTACCTTTTTCCATAAGAAAGAATCATACATTTTAAACAATCATACATTTTAGCCAAAGGATAGCTGAAAAACACGAACTGACACCTGAGAATTTGGTATTTAATTTTAAATTGTTGGGTAAATTAGTATAATGTTTAAGAATTTGCGGATATTAAGAATTTTATTCTATTATTTCTATAACGTTCCCTTCCTTTACGCTTTTCCCTCCGCTGTTTCTGTTTCACGTTATCATTATTTTATTTTATTATGCCGTAAGGCGTTCCCCTCTGAAATCAACTCCCCTCTTGTCTTACGTGTCTTACCATGATCCATCGGATCTTATGTTAGACGATTAAACTATTTTCCATCGTTAATCAAAAATATCGTTATAACTAAAAATAACAGTTGAAACTTGATCATTTTCTTGGAGCAGCGAACCCTCAATTGAGAGAAGGTAGATGACCATGGCTTGCCTCAAAGAATATCATCCTCCTCTATTTTATCCATCCATGAAACCTCTGCCTTATCCATCCATGAAACCTCTCGTTGTTCTGTCCCTATTTAGCAAGTTTCCTACGTATCCCTGCCAAAGAGGATTTCTTGCTTATTCGTGCCATAGAGCGTTTTCTGTCCAGGAAATGTCTCATTTGACACCTCCACCATGGCATTGCATTCGTTACGCTGGCATTTCCCTGCCCTTATCTCATCTCGGTTCCCCATTTTGGCATTTTTCTGCCCTCATCTCATCTCAGTTCCCCATTTTCCGTTTTCACATACAAAACAGAACACCCAATTCCATATTTGGTTATGTTCTAATGAGTTTCTTTTTTGTGGCAAGATCCTTGGAGCTATGCAGTTATAAACCTACAATTCATTTGAGAATCATCGACCTGCATGAAAATCATCAATGCAGTTGAATGACGGTAATGGCATAAAGGTAAAAGAAATCTTAAGCTCTCAGAATCAATAACCGACCATGAAATGGTGAATTTAAGAATTTTATGTAGCTAAATTAGCCTAAATTTTTCTTTAGATCTATTATTGCTAAAACAAAATCTTTGTTTTATGCTTTCATCATCAATAACCGATCATAAAATGGTGAATTTAAGAACTTTATTTAGCTAAATTAGCGTAATTTTTTCTTTAAATTTGTTGTTGCTAAAATAAAATATTTGTTTTAAGCTCTCAGCATCAGTAACCAATCACAAAATGGTGAATTTAGAAATGGTGAATTTATGAACTTTACTTAGCCAAATTAGCCTAAAATTTTCTTTAAATTTGTTCTTGCTAAAATAAAATGTATGCATGATTTTCTTCCTGTATAAATTTTTTCATGTGGAAATGAAATGGATGCATGAAAGGGAATTTTAATAAATCTGTCCTTGCAGTAATAAAATGAGAGCATGGAAAGAGATTTTCTCCAACCTAGTTCTTTCCTAGTTATGCACGGTTTTCCATTTTCAAGAGCATAGCACTCTACATGCAACATATAAGGAGCTTAATATTAATTTCCATACAAATAAGACTAGATACCAAACATTTTCATGCAGGAGGAATCGGTTGTATTAATGAAATTGCAAATCTATTAACATAACCCAATGAAGATCTTAGTATAACTTATAACCAATCATGGATAATCTTTGAGAGGAACACTATGTTGCGACACATTTGACCGACGGGTATAACAGGGACTTTATCATAACAATAAAATAGTACAACGATTAACCTTGAAAGTGCAGATCTAGTCTCATAACGAAGATAATTAAACAAACTCTATTCTCATAAATAGGAAATTAATTGTTCTCTTGTCCGTGGACAGAGTCAATTATACAAGAAAACTATAATAGTACAGCTACATCGTGAAGTCGAATCCAAACTATAAGACTGTTGTTACACAAAGAACAATCCACGAATAAGTAAGTAGTCGCTCAACAACTATTTCAGGATGTCGGAGTAAATACCTGGAAGCAGAGGCAATCCCTATTAAGAAACAAGGCCTTAACGAGACCCCCTTTCCTCATTGTTGTAGCTAAAGGAACAAAACTAACGCTGGAATAGAGGGTAAGATGCTATAGGAGTATACCTGTGATTTTACCACCATAGTGCCAGAGTAAATACCTGGAAGTAGAGGCAAACCCTGTTAAGAAACGAGGCCTTAACCAGACCCCTTTTCCTCATTGTTGTATCCAGAGGAACAAAACTAACTCTGGAATAAAGGATAAGATGCTACAGGAGTATACTTGTGATTTTACCACCATAGTGCCGCAAGTTTGGCACTTTACCTACAAACAAACAAGAAAATGCTCAAGAAAACCAAGCCTGTAGGAGTTGGAAACGTCCCTCACATGAAACCCGCGTTTTATATGGGAGCACGTACTGCAGAAGGTAGCCATCCGATGGTACGACCTTCCGGTGACAGATGAGAGCAGATAGGTGAATTAGAAGTTAAACGGGAAAACCCCAACCGAAAACTGAGAGTGAGTAAGTCGGGTATGGTCAAGAGGAGACCCACTCATACCTTGGTTCTACACACTAGAAGTCAATTCTGCCACCATAGTTGTAATCTTCCACATTCCTGGGATAATTGCCCAAATTTGGAATGTTGCTCCAAATGGTGCAACGGATGTTAAACATAATTGCTCCTTCAAATTATCATTTTCTTTCATGTTATTACGATGCACGGTGGGGGTGAGAATGGACTATCATAAAATGACCCATTTTATCATTTGGTCAATAGCCTGTATTGTTGTAGACAATATATGTTGTTCTCATCTCGTTCAGAATCATGGTTGATTTTTTTTTTTAATATGTATTTTGAAATTGTGGTTTAATGGTGTGGAGGTTTGGTTTTATAAATCTTGTGGTCTACTTTTGTTAAAAATTATAAATGCAAGACTATATATCCCTGAAAGTTGCTTAAAATGTGATTTCTTCATTTAAAAAAATATACAAAATGCGATTTCTTCAATCAAAAAATATACAAAATACATAGATGCAATATTCATGATTGCTACCGTCATTGCCTGCATTTGCATTTGTCGTGTTGTACAGGCAACTATTGTTAGATGTAACTCATGTTTAACGTAATTGCTCCTTGAAAATTTCATTTTCCTTCCTGTTATCTCCTTGAAACTTTCATTTTCTTTCCTGTTATTATGATGCAGTGTGGGGTGGGGTGAGAAGGAACTATCAGAAAACGTCCTGATTTCATTAGTTGGTTAATAGCCTGCTTATTATTATGGGTATGTATTATTTTCATGTAGTTCAGAATCATGACTGCAAGTTGCTTTCCATATATAAAATTCTGGATATGAATGATCAGTGAGGAGGAATTTGAAGTAATGACACACAAGTATTGATGGTTGGATTGAAAAAATTAACAATATTATTATTCAACAATTACTATTATTCTGTAAATTATTGAAGCAACAATTTTATTTTAATTATAGTGCCCATGATATATTTTTAAATGTATAAATAATTTATAATCATTTTTTTAAAATCATCCATTCTCATACTAATAGAACAAATCCAAGAATAAATAAGTGGTTTAACTCTTTGAGGATGCTGGAGTAAATACCTGGAAGCAGAGGCAAACCCTGTTAAGAAACAAAGCCTTAACCAGACCCCTTTTCCTCATTGTTGTAGCCAAGGGAGATAGAGGTACCTATTACAAAAAGAACGATAGTCAAAATAGTTTTAACAAAGAGGAACAAAACTAACACTCAAATAGTGGGTAGGATTCTATAGGAACATCCCCGTGATTTTACCACCATAGTGTCGCGAGTTGGAACTTTACCTGCAAACAGACAAGAAAATGCTAAAAAAAAACCAAGCCTGTAGGAGCCGGCAACGTCCCTCACATCAAACCCTCATTTTACCCGCATGCATGTATTGCTAAAGGCATCCATCTGATGGTGCGCCCCTTCGGTGACAGATGAGAGCACCTGTGCCAACAAGGTTGAGAGGAGAACCATGCATAACTTGGTTCTACGCGCTGGAAGTCAGTTCTGGGGTTCCAGTGGGAAAAACATTGATTTGAACTAGCTGGGAAAAACATTGATCTGAACCCGAGCGAGAACCAGTGGTTCCTCTGTCATGACTTCGTCAGAGAGCAGCACCAAGCTCTGAACAGTTGGAGAGAATGGAGTTCGAGACAGAGGTTTAGGGTAGGCAGTTACCATGAAAAGATGGGAAAGTTTTTCCATCGTCGGATGAGCATCACCGCTCCAGGCCGTCGATGCAGTGACAATCCTGAGATCAATGCAAGTGTCCCCCGGTGGAAACAAACCTAGAAGCTTCCATTGATAGGTGTTATATTGAAGGTTAATGGCTACGTCAAATCATATATAGGTGTTATATACAGAACGTTAATGGCTACGTCAAATCATATATGTGCTAAACATTGTAACTCGTATGGCATAAATGAAAATAATTCTCTGTGCATGACTTAACTCATGTTAGATGTAATGTAATTGCCCCTTGAAACTTTCATTTTCTTTCCTATTATTATGATGCACAAGTGGGGTGAGAAGGAACTATCAGAAAAAACGTCCCCATTTCATTAGTTGGTAGCCTGCTTATTATTATGGGTATGTATTATTTTCATGTAGTTCAGAATCATGGTTGCACGTCACTTTCCATATATAAATTTCTTGATATGAATGATCAGTGAGGAGGAATTTTAAGTAATGGCACACAAGTATTGATGGTTGGATTGAAAATTTTCACAGTATTGTTATTCAACCATTACTATTATTCTGTAAATTATTGAAGCAATAATTTTATTTTAATTATGGTGCCCAGAATATATTTTTAAATGTATAAATAATTTATAATATTTTTTTTTAAATCATTCATTCTAAAACTAATTATAAATGATTTGGAATATAATATATTTGATATTCTTCGAAAGTACTCTAACCACTCTTTCCTTGTTTTATAACTCACAACTTGAGAGTTTTATTAGTAATATTGTCATTCCATTAATGTATTTTTATAGCATTTATTATTTCCGTTCGAGTAAAATCCTATTATTTCAAACCCATAGCTTTCTACATCTCTGGCGGTTGAGTCCCAGAATTACTCAGTGGTAAAGGCAAAGGCTTGATAGAGGCATATATTTTTCCATACCAATATGAATGATATTGTTGAGGAATTTGAAATAATGATACATATTGATGGTTGGATTGGAATTTCAACAATATTGTTATTCTACCATACTATTATTCTGCAATTTCTAATTTATTTTATGGCATTTAAAACATATTTTTAAATGTGTAAATTTTTTATAATATTTGAAAATTTGTTAAAAAAGTAAGCCTATTAAAGATCAATAATAAATGAATATCAATACAATGTAGCTTATAATCTTCAAAAGTATTTAAAAAGCTAAAGTAACCACTCTTGCTTCATCTCACAACAGTTATAGGCTTTGAGTAGTATTGTAATTTTACGAACATTTGTTACTTCCTTTTTTTAAATATTACTGATTAGAATTCAGCAATAAAATAAACTTAAGTACCTTTATCTAACTGATCATTGGTGCATTTTGAGGACATTTATTGTTCCAAAATCCATAATTAATTCTATCCACTTCAACCACCCAAAAAAATAAATAAAAGACTAATTAAATTCATTTCCCTCATTATGTATGGAACGTCTAGATTAATTTTGTACCTAGTAATATTGTAATTTTATAAATTATGCTTAATTAACATTTATGATAAAGCATTAAAAACAAATTCATGAAGTTTTAAATAAAGAGTTTTTTGAATAAAGAGTGATTGTATACATCGTTAATCATTTAAGTTGTTAAATGGTTAAATATAGTTAGTATGTGATTAAAAGTAGTGGAATTTCAAATCAAGCAGTTTGCTTTCATCATATAAGTAGTAAGAGACCTTCTCTATAAGATAGTCAATTGTAAGAATCCCTCCTGGACATGCGAGAACATCTTCTACATGGTATAACAATTGTAGCAGGACTTTCTCTATAGGATAGTCAATTGTAAGAATCCCACCTGGACATGTGAGAATATCTTCTACGTGGTATAACAATTGTAGCAGGACTTTCTCTATAGGATAGTCAATTGTAAGAATCCCACCTAGACATGTGAGAATATCTTCTATGTGGTATAACAGTCATGTCTTGAGAGACTTTAGAATTTGAGAATATCTTGTACGTGGTATAACAGTCATGTCTTGAGAGACTTTAGAGTTGCAACACCTCTCCTTGATAACATTTAAACCAATCATTCTATTTACAAGACAATGTTTATCTAAAACCCATGATAAAGCAAACCAAATCTCACACACCATTCACAATCTCCATAGCGACATTGAATCATTGTATTTTTTTAATATATAATTTTATGGTTTTAATTTATTAAAATTGTGATAATTTAAAAAAGGTGTAGTCTTCTATTCTTTTTTCCTAAAGTCAAGCAATAAAATATTTAGTGGGATTGATATTTCTTAAAATATAAAGTGATATGCCCAAAATTGTTATTATTATAATCATTGTTCATATTATTATAATCATTGTAATTGTAGCCACCACCTCCTTCATGCTAGTTAACATTGTTATTGTCATCGCCAATATCATAGTTGTTGTCATCTTAGATATTTTCCCTCAAATTTAAAATAATTTAAATTGTTTGACTTGTAAAAGATAGACAAAGTGGGATACATGCATATGCCTTTTTTGTTTGATTGTATTATATTTAACATTAACATTTATTTTTCACTCAAATTGGGCTATAGTTAGATTATGTAACATATCACTTCTTTCTTCATCTATTCTCTTCTTCCACATGTGCTATCGACTTACAGTGTTTCCTTTGCAGCATTCGGTAGCGCATCTGACTCCAGATCAGAAGGTTGCGTTTTCAATTCACGTTGGGTTCAATCATGATTCTTTTTAAGCTTTTTATTTCTGGTTGCATGTGAAGTTTCTGGCTACTTTTTATTTCTTTCTAGGAAAATATAGCCTATCGAAGCTTTTTGAAAGATGGGGCAACTAACAGGATTGAATTCAGCACCTCTTGCACCTTTTATGCCTTTTTCGTTCTGGCTACATGTGAAGTTTGAGGTTGCTTTTTCTTTCATTCTAGAGATTGCCGATAGAAGCTTATCTAGGAAACATAAGATTTTATAGAAGCTTTTGGAAAGATGTTGCAGTAACAGGATTGAAATCAGGACTTCTTAAATAATAGCGTATAGAAACTTTTTGAAAGAGGGTGCGCTAACAAGATTGAACTTGGGACCCCTTGCACCTTATGGGGTATTCACAGGATTGAACTTAGAGACCTCTCACACCTGAAACCTGCTTCTTTATATGGGCCTAGTTTATTTGATAAATAAGGGGCATTCATAGGATTGAACTTGGGACTTCTTGCACTTAAACTAGTTTTTTATTCAAAATACAGTGGCTGTACCAGTGAATCGTAAAAAATATAACAGCCCGGTATATATTTTCGAGCCTTCAGAAATTGATAATGTTGGGGGCATTCCGATAACTGAAGTTGGGACCTCTTGCACCCTAAGCGAGAATCATACCACTAGACCAAATGCCCTGATACAGGGAAAAACCACTGCAAAAATTTTCAAGCATCTAAAGCAATAGAAATTTTCCATGGAAGTTCTAAACCTAACCAAACTTGGCTCATTACCTAACATGCAATAATCTTTTTATGTGCCTAACTTAAAACAAGAGAAAGACGAGTCAACCATAAGAGTATGACAACCTATATAAGCTTTTTGTAAGGAGATCCTTTACTTTTCTAACAAGGAAGCCACTGTCGTAGCGGTAGTCCCTGTCGGGGTTGAGAAACTCGACTTCTTTGAGTTGCCACAATGAATTTGGCAGTAATTTTAACATGTTCCAATTTTACACTTTCAGTCAAGATTAGACCCTTGGCATATTTGTAATTTTATTGTGAAAAACTGAGATTCTTTTGCAATATTCATGAGCATTCATCTTTAAAGACAAAGTTCTTCTCTGGAAACATAATACTACATGGCATCAAGTTCAACACGTTGTCTTGGAAAGCTGTAATAATAATCAGAGCAAGTGAGAAACTCTGACAAACTTGTAACAATGAAATGCTTCACAAGGTTGAATTGGAAGTTGCCTTCAAACTGTTCAAGTTGCAGAGAGTATTTACAAACCCTCCTATCTCACTTGGCAATGATTTTAGCTTTGTACATACTGAAAGATTACTGATTCTTTCAGGAACATGTTCTTATGAAGAGTGCTACAGTGTAAGGACTTTGGAAATAAAGAAAAGTTGAATAGAATATAAAATGGAGCGCATCATAAAGAAAAAGAAAGATATAACCCATTTTTTGGTAAAACTTTGCAATCAAAAACTTTGCATATAAAAAACTTGCCCCAATATTCTTGCATTGGGTCACATGAAACCTACAGTAGGAGCTAGAACATTTTTCCACTTAAAAACTTTGGTATAAAATTTTAGTGAATAAAATCGTTGGTATTAAAATGGCTAGCCAAATTGTATAGGTACTAACCCATCACACTAGGGTTCTGTGGAACAAGCATTTTTGGAGCTTATGTGCTAAAAGAGATGCAACCAAAAAGTCATGTACTTCCAGTTTAAAAAAAATAAAAAAACAGCAGCACAGAAGAATGAATTTAGAACAACATTAAAACAAGGATGAGTAATTCCTTAAATGAGCTTTAAATTAACAAGAGAATGTTGAAAAGAATAACAGGCAATCTATGTCAAATATGAACCTTGAGATTACAAGGAAAAGTTAAAAACAAGAACAAATGACAAAGAATTGACGAGAACATAGAAGCACGAACAGAGTGATGTCAAAGATAAACCCTCCATTTATAAGGAAATGTTAAAAAGCTACAAAATGACATTGGAAAAAGTTAAAACAAGAACAACATCATGCCTAAAAATGAATTTGGTCTAGTGGTATGATTCTCGCTTAGGGTGCGATACGATTTTTATACCACTAGACAAGTTATAAACATGATTAAGTAGTTCAAAGTTTGTAATATGATTGAGGACAAGGGTGTTGGAAATCACATAATCCACAACACTGCTACCTAACCCATGGAAACAGGTCATCTGACTGGAAAGGGGCCACCTTTTAATATCATTATAGATGATTAGGTCTTGCGAACTACAAAGTTTGAGGAGCTCGGTGCCAAATAAGTTCTCTATTATGTCTTGGTTAGTAGCTTGGTTTGGAGAGTCATACAACTTCTTAAGATAGTTGCCCCAATTTTATAAGGGGATAGAATGGTTATCTTTGGTTTTATGAATAAGCACATTCCGCCAAAACTTTCTAGGCGCGACTTTAGAAAGGTGGAGAAGATGTTCTTACCTTTTATTAATATATGACCTCTTCTTCCTCTTGATGAGAGCTTTGTATATATTTATATTTCAGAGCTTAGTGATTTCATTAGGAGTGTCTTTGATCGCTTTCCTAAAAATTTTATAGTCTTTATCATACCATGGATTGGAAGTTCTATGATTCTGCTTATTCGAAGTCTCATTAGAGAATTTGCTAATGGTATTTGAGAGGGTAGTTTAAATTGGTAATAAATTTGTTCAATGTTCCTACTGCAAGTCATGGAGTCTAAATCCCTTTCTCAATCCCTTAAGAAGAGGTTGACCTTACCTCTATCAAAGTGAATGCTTCTTTTTATTTCACTAGTCTCCTGCATGTGGGTGTTATGCATAACAATATTGAGGGATAAAGATAGAGGTTTATGGTCAAAGTAAGGTTTGAATTCATTAAGTAGTTCAAAGTTCATAATACGATTGAGGACAAGGGAGTTGGAAATCACATAATCCACAACACTGCTACCTAACCCATGGAAACAAGTCATCTGACTGGAGAGGGGCCACTTTTTAATATCATTATAGATGATTAGGTCTTGCGAACTACAAAGTTTGAATAGCTCGGTGCCGAATAAGTTCTCGATTATGTCTTCAGATTTTCTCTTATTAGCTAAGTTACTATCTTCACTAGGCCACAAGGGGTCAGGGTTAGAATTGTTACTTAACATAATAGCTTGGTTAGTAGCAGTTCTAGCATTAAAGTCCCCAAGCAAAAGGATATTACCTTCATTCCTTAGGTTGAAGATGTATTTTTATAAGGTATTGAAAGGACAATTCTTATCCAAGTTGTTTTTCTTATAAGATGTAGAGTTGATAGGAGCAAAATAGCAAATTACAAGAAAGATCCTATTGGTGGTAGAATCAGAGATTTCAATCCAAAATGTATTGATTGAAGGGGTCGATTTTATGAAGTTGGATGTGAGAGGAAGCAGTGTTCCTTATATAGCAGGCTATACCACCAAACCTCTCCGAGAGGATTTCTTATTCCAAACTAACCAAATAGTGAAACTATCAAGGTGAGGGACCCTAGATTCATCATGATCCCAAGTTTCAACTAAAAGAATAAGGTCAATATCACTTGGGATCCAACTTAACATAGGACCTTTACACCATAGAAAAACACAACAGTTCCAGAAGGGGATATGAAGTGATGCAAGTCCCTATTTATCACTCGTGCTTGAGACTTTATTTCTAATAATAGCTTTCATGTTCCTAATGATTTCCCATTTCCCTAACTTTCTTTCCTTCTTGACCTTTTGGACTTCTTTCCTAAATTCAACGTGTTCTTCTACAATGAGACCTTCATTTGTAAACATTCATATTCCTTTTAGGCTTAAGGATTTCCTAAGTATATCCAATTTATGCCAGTTAAAATTTACCTTGACCCAGATGAGTTTGTGTTTATGCTCAAGTATCTTTCCTACCCTTGTTGCTTCCATGACATAAGTTTTTTGAATTTTCAAATTGTGTTTTTAATTGTTCTTTAACTATTTCTAATGTGTCTTCATTGTTTTGTTCTTTTATACCCACAATTGTAAGGTTTAAGGCTCTTTTGTGGCGCTCATGGTCGAGTATAATTAGTTTATTAATTTCCTATTTTTGGGTTTAATATCTAATTTATTCTCTCTGTTATTTAGGGTTGAGTTATTATGTAGTTGTTCTTTTAGATTTTTAATCTAGCTTTTCAAAGTGTCATTTTCTTTAATCATTGCTTGTTTACTATGTTCTATTTATTGAATTTTACCTTTCATTCTTTGGAGTTCAGTTTCTAGTGTAATTATTTTATTTTCTAATGATTTTTAGTTGTTGTCAACCATTCTAGCTACTTCTAGTTTAAAATGGTTTTCTCTTTCATCTCTTCGTCTTTCTAAGGATTCAATGTACTAATAGAGACTCTCTAGGGTAATTTTACTTGGTATGCCTTTTTTAGAGGGAGGCTTATAAATATGAGGGGAAGTACTCATAGTGTAACAAAAAAAACTTAACAAGAGGAGGGTAGGTAGGAACATTTGCACCTGTTAGACAGAACCAATGTGAGGCTGCACTCACCACACCTCAAAGCGTTAATTGTTTAAAATGCCACACCTCCGTTTAATCAAGTGATGTAAACACAAATCGAGCCTCTGATTAATCACCTCCTTCCTCACCACAAAAGATCAAATACCCTCTGTTTAATCGAGTGATGAAAATATAAATAGAGGTGGCACAATTGACTAATAGAAGATCGGTTGAATTCCTTCGAATGAAAGCTTTGCGAATTTGATGCAGTGAAGTGTACACATATAAATCAAAATCCGATGTCGTCATGACTATTTTGCGCAGAATTCCAAGCTGTAGAAGGCTCGATAGCCCTCACCACAAAGAGGAATAGAATGGTCCAAGTTGGACTATAGAACGATCCAAGCTGGGCTATAAGCCACATACGAGAAGTTTCAAATGAGAATTTATATATATGTCTAAGGCTATAAGAAGTGTGACATGCTACCGCAGAGAAGTGTGATATGTTGCCCACAGGCGAGAATAGAGAATGATATACAGAGGTTGTAGAGATCAAATGCAAGAATGAAAGTCCTCAATCCTTTGTGTTGTAGAGAAATGAATTTCGAGTTGTAGAAGACTCGATAGCCATCATTGCAGAGAAGTGTGATATGTTGTCTGCATGCGAGAATATAGAATATTGAGGCTATAGAGGTATTCAAAGGCCATAGAGATAAAATGTGAGAACAAAGATATATGGAGGCCATAGAGAAATGAATTTCAAGCTACAGAAGACTCGACAGCCCTCACTACAGAGAAGTGTAATATGCTTCCTGTAGACGTGAATAGAGAATATGGATGCCGCAAAGATCAAATGAGAGAATAGAGATATATGGTGGCTACAAAAAAATGAATTCTGAGCTGCAGAAGACTCGATAGCTCTCACCGCATAGAGGAATAGAATGATCCAAGTTGGCCTATAGAATGGTCCAAATTGGGCTTTAATTCATAGGTGTGATGTTTGAAATGAGAATTTATATATATGTCGAAGGCTATACGAAGTGTGACATGCTACTGCAGAGAAGTGTGATATGTTGCCTGCAGGCAAGAATAGAGAATGATATATGGAGGACAGAAATATCATATTAATAACCATGGTAGTTTAGAGTATATTATTAAGAAATATATAAA
>APFE030327704.1:0-12543 GCA_000404065.3 Pinus taeda | reverse complement strand
TTATCCATAGAGATCAGTTTTAAGCCATAACTATATACTTCAAATGATACTATAAGAAAATGAATTAGATAACTGATTCAAAGACATAACTTGAGCCTTGTCTTGAGAAGCATATTGTGTTATAAAATAGGCTATGCTATTTGTTTTCGCATAAGCCTTTCTATAATGTAAAAACAAATATATACACACACACATATATATATATATATATATAAGTCTGTCTGTTTTTTTTACTTAATTATTGGTTATGGGTAGTGCTTTCAAATATAACATAAGAGAGACAACTAAAATGATAAAATTGAAAAGCACATACATGAAAACACAATTGGGTTTTGGACAATGTGAGTGAAATACAATTATATTTTTCTTGGGAAAAAGCAATTCAAGTGTAAAACCTCCAAACAAATTATGTATAAATCATGAAGATGCAAGTTTAAGGGAATTTTTTTCTTGGATTAATGTCACTAATTAGGTGAAGACGTTCACTTTCAAAGAGAAACGTTCCTCAAATACAATGTGACACTACTCATTGTGCACTAATGCCTGGAATTAAATATTGAACAAATATTAAATTTCATATTTATAACTATCTCTTTATACTCTCTTATAACATTTCTTTACACCCTTTGGACCAATAACATAGTGAGAATAAAGTAAATTTAACACTTAGAAACATTTAAACAAATCAGTTTTATAAAACATTAAAAGCATGGTGCTCCTAAGTGAGTGACTCTAATAAGTAAGTCTATGAACTTTTTCAATCTAACTATTTTCAAAATTTTATTTTAGTACACTTAATAAATAACATATATAAATTTTAAATAGATTTATATTTTCCAATTATCGTTGTTTTAAGTTTTATTAATTTATTGTTATATTTTAGATTATTATTATACATATATTACGGTCAATAATACTGCTTGAGCCTTTGCACCATTAGCATTTAGTCTCATCAAATCACTCTTATTCACACCCATAGAAACTGAAAAACGCAGGTAAAAAAAACTATAGCAATATAAAAAATTATAAATAGTTATACTGACTTAAAAGATGGTTTAGAAAATAGGTTTAATGACTAGTAATTAAAAGATTGGTTAAAGGTGAATTTGGACACAACGGTCCAAAAAAGCAATCATAAAACTCAGGAATGCCACTCACTGGCGCATGATGAATGAAGAATGTGAGGGATCGGTGGTTATGTGAGGGATGCGTGGTGAATGAAGAATGAGAGGGATCGGTGGAATGAGAGGAGGAAATTCACTAATGAAGAGGAGGTGATCGAAGTTTTTGCAGTCGGAAAACAACAGCAAGGCGATCTGAGTGGATTATTCATGGAGGGTAATTTTCTATTCCCTTTAATTTGTTTTGTCTATTTCTCTGTTTATTCAACTGGTTAACGAGGAAAACCAAGTAACCGCACAAATTTTTTTCTCTGTTAAATCTACAGGTGGTTAAGCATGGGTGTTCTCAATGTCTCTGATGTAAAGTTGTTTGTCTTATGGAGCGCTCCATAATGTTCAGTGTAGTGTTGTATGCATCCATGTCCTGTACTGTGTTTAGTGCTGTGGTATGCTTATAGTGTTGTGGTATGGTTATTTTGTGTCTGTTAAGTGAGAGAGAAAGTCCAAGCTGAGGAGAATATGCAGGGGTGGTTGAAGGGCCAATTTGATCAACAAATAATGTATTCAGATACTTATGGCAATATTTTATTGAATTACTTCTAAATTCATTCCCGGCCCTTTGTTCCCAGCCCTTTGTTTCTATTTCTTTTTCTGATGAGTTGGAATTTTATATACAGGAGGAGCTAGAGCGACTTTTTCAGTGCCTTTGTAGAAGAGAATGAGGAGTTTGCAGCTCCTTTTTAACCACCTGTTTGCAGAGTTTTAATAATAAATGAAAGATTCTTAAGAAGCGTTTCAATAACAAAGGTGAGTAGTATTTGCGAATGGTCTTGTTCTCCTGTGTTTCTTGGTGCAGTTTACGAATATCTCTATGATATATTTACACAACATGTCCATTGCAGAAGACTTATGTCAATTGAGTTAGTTTTAGTCCTATGTGTCGATCGGTGTTCACATGTGAGATATTCCATGTAATGAGTCTACTGACAACATTGGTCTCTCATTTCATGGCTGTGCTGCTGGTTAGAGCACTGATCTCTCCAAACGCCCAATTGAGCTCCTCCTTTTCTCATTTCATGCATGTGCATCTATTTTCTTTAGATGTGTTGAAATTATGTGTTTGTAAAATAGAGCAGACGTTTCCTGTTTTTCTAAACACTCTATGTTCTATTACTATGCTGGATCTCACCTATAATATAATCAAAGGAGAAATTCCTTCATGGCTGTAGAATCTTCCAAAGCTTTGAGACATTGCTCCTATCATACAATCAGTTGGAGGGGACAAGTGGAGTTACCAGCAAATCAGTTCCATGACAGCCTTCCCCATCCACCCAGATTCATATCCATAAGAGTTGCATAATCTGATGAAGTCGAAGATCTTTAAAGAGTGCAAACACCAGTCATAAGAACAACTAATTTAGATAGCACAATCGATAGCTTCTCCTTAAGTAGCGTAGGTAGATTAAGCAGGAGATTGAGAAGGTGGTTCAGCCAGTTGAGAGGCACCCCCAAAAACCTTACACAGCAAAACCCTACAGAGAGGCACTGCCAAAAACCTTACACAGCAAAACCCTATAGAGAGGCACCGCCAAAAACCTTACAAAGCAAAACCCTACAAAGCCAGATCAACACATTCCTGAGAAATGCCAGCCGTAAGGCTGCATAGCCTACATAACTACTTAC
Organism: Pinus taeda; assembly: GCA_000404065.3. NCBI lineage: Eukaryota > Viridiplantae > Streptophyta > Pinopsida > Pinales > Pinaceae > Pinus > Pinus taeda. The sequence continues at coordinate 9,739 of APFE030327704.1, read as the reverse complement.
AGATCCAATTATAGACCCATAGCTTCATAGCCTTCTTACAAATCCAATTCTATTTTAGAAGCAGATTTCTGTTTAATGCAAAAATTCAATGAATCTTTTTGATTTGTTAAGAAAGCACGGTGAAATTACTTTTGATGGCATTTTCGTAATCCATTTTGAATATCACAGAAAACGGATTCTGTGGACGGTTGTGATTGTTTGGGGTTGCGTGCTGTAATTCCCATTTATATTGCTTGGAGTTTGAGGAAATGCCATCTTTTAGTGGATAGATATGTTTGGACGGGGCTTTGAGGATTACTAATTTGCTGGTGAAATACAGTTTTTCCTAGAGGTGAAATAATTAAAATTGTTTTATTAAAATATTATTTAATTCAAAGCACATAGGAAACCTAGAATATCCCAATACAGTAGTACCAAGCCACATAACTAGAATTATACCTAAAGCTTGGGTAATGCCTAGGGTAGCGAGATATGCATATAAACATCATAAATAAATGACTGTACCTACAATCACATACCTGCAATCTATTGATGGAAGAGTTTTCCATGGATGATACCAGCAGTTGTAATAATTGTACCAGCAGTTGTCATTAGATTTACAAAAAGTCATCATAGCTGCTCGTCCCATAAAGAGCATGGCCCCGCGCCCAAAACAGGAAACCTGGAATATACTTGAAACCAACGCTTCCCTAAAGCAGGGCAGCGAGATATGCATAATACATTACAGTGCTTGCAATCACATAATTGTCCCCTAAATAGTATTGCAGCACCGGCCCTGTGGTTGAATTGCCATTAGACACTGGTGATTGAGAAACCTGGGACAGCGAAGTTTGCAACACCCTAGGGGAATTGCCTTCATCTCTATTTCACGAGCAACCATTAGTGGAAGTGCCTTCATCTTCTCTGGAGTTGGTTTGTGTTTATTTTTAATTCTGACACAAACGCTAACATGTAAGTTATTTAGTATAAAAATATTTTTAAAAATACAATAAAAGGTGTACAATTATATTGATAAAATATGCATGAGAAACTGTTTAGTCAAAATAGGTATTTGGTGACAAATACAACTCTGGATTCCTGGGTGAAAATATTTCCCTAGCCTGTGAACAGGGAAATATTATTTTTTATTAAATAATTTGAATATCATTGATTTGTTAGTTGTTTATTTTTGCTACAGAAGCTGCAGCCAAGAATGTTATGAGATTGATGATGATGAGATAAAACAATCATACAATTTGACAAAGATGTCCTAAAACTGGTTTCATTTGGCAACAAATTTTTAGATAATCAAATTTTTTTTGTTCTTAATAATTATGCAGTTTTATTAATTATATAGCAACTTGTTTTCTCTTTCAATGTTTTATTTTTTTTTAAAATTTTCAATAATAATTATGCAGTTTTATTAATTATATGGCAACATGTTTTCTCTCAATGTTTTAAAGTCTCTCAATGTTTTATTTCTTTAAAGTTTCCCTTGTAACATTTATTATTTTTATGCCCAGAATATATTTACCAGGTTATAATTTAAATAATAAACAAATATTTTATTATTATATAGTTTATGAAGAGAAATATATTTATCAAAAATTTGGGTTATGATGTAGAATTTCTAAAATAAACATGTATTTTGTTACCATATTGGGTTATCATATTCATGTCCATGTAAGTGGAACTTTTCTCTTTTCCGTTGACTTCACTGTAACCGTTTCAACATTCCTCTGTTTTACCTTGACTTCACTGTATATGTTTCAACATTCCTCTATTTTCCCTTGACTTCAGTGTAAAGGGTTCATTTGCACATCAGAATGTCTCCTTTATCATTGAAGAACAAGAAGGCTTCACCGATTAGATTGAAAATATGCATCAACAACCAAGAAACTGTTTCAACATGGATTGAGAAGCCTTTTCAATCTTGCTCATCTGCAATAGTGGGCAACCCACGAATTTCATGATATTGATCATGATATTGATGATGAGATAAAACAACCATAGAACTTGACAACCATCTCCTAAAACGGGTTTCACGTGGCAACAAACTCTTAGATAATCAAAGATATTTTTTTTTTATCTTAATAATTAAGTTGTATTATTAATTATATCTCAACGCGTTTTCTCTTTCAATGTTTTATTTTTTTTAAGTTTCCAATGTAACATTTATTCATTTTTATGCAGAGAAATATATTTACCAAAAATCTAGGTTATGATTTAGGAAATAAACATGTATTTTATTATTATATATTTTAGGAAGAGAAATATATTTATCAAGAATTTGGGTTATGATTTAGAATTTTGAAAATAAACATGTATTTTGTTACCATATATTTAATGAACAGAAATCTATTTACCAAGAATTAGGCTTATAATTTAGAATTTCTAAAATAAACATTTATTTTGCTACCATATATTTAGAATATCTAAAATAAACATTTATTTTTCTACCATATATTTTATAAAGAGAAATATATTACCAAGAATTTGGGTTATGATTTATGATTTTGAAAATAAACATGTATTTTGTTACCATATATTTTTTGAAGAGAAATATATTTACCAAGGATATGGGCTATGATTTAGAATTTCGAAAATAAACATATATTTTGTTACCATTATGATTGGTTACTCATTATTTTATTTTCTATTTCAATTTGAAAATATATATAACATTTAATTATTGAGAATTTTATTTACTTAATGAAATTTTATTTATAAAACCATATTACCAAATCTGTTTCCTTACTTATTTTAGATATGTAATGGTTAAATTTAATTGTCGTTATATTGAATTTGCAAATTATATCATATTTGTATCACTTTACATACAATATTGTATCCATGTTTTTTCTTAATATTTGTCATGCATTATGGGTTTATCATTATATATATATTATGGATTTTCTTTATGAATGACACATTTAATAATGTTACGGTATATTAACAATATCATTTCAATGTTTTATGTTGCAGAAAATTTATCAATATCAAAGTTGCTTGTGAGTGGAAGAGGTTATCTATTTTTATGTTTTGTAGTGTTGTAATTAGAAAAAAATATATTCTTTTTTGTTTAAATGGGCCTATCAAAGAATGTACATGAACACAAATTATCATTAATAAAAGGAGTAATCTTTTTTTTTTGTGGAGGGGAATTCGACCCCTCCAAAAGGCTCTTAGGAAGGTTAAATGGTAACCCTCCTTTGAGTTGTGTTCCTTGTGCTTATGGTTTTCATGATCTTTAATTTATAGTAACTCCAATATGCACAAACCCAAATATTATCCTTTTATCATAATAATAATAATTTACAAACATGTTTTAAACATCTTCCCAACATACACACAAATCACAAAATCATTTTTATTCACATCAATCATTTAATATGGTTTCAATGTTTTAAACATCTTCCCCACATACACACACAAATGCAAAACCACTCATATTCACATAAATCATTTAACATTTTTACAATATTTTAAACCTCTTCCTAACACACATAAACTTATAAATCACTCTTGTTCACCTAAATTATATAACAATTATAACCTCATTTTTTTTCATTTTTTTTTGTTTTGATTTTGATTTTTTTAAGATTTTGTTTCAATATTTATTTTTTATTTTTCTTGTTTATTTAATTATATATTTTTATCATATGTTAGTAGGATATTTATATTATGTTTTTTCTTCTTTTAATATTTATAAATAAATATAATTTAATATTGATATTGATATTTTTACAAATTTAAACTAAATACTAATATATTGTTTAGAGTGTCAGTGTTTGTAAATATTTAAGCTTATTTATTTGTATAAATTTATTATATCTAAATGTTTGTGTATTGGTTCTATTATTTATATACAATAAATATATGTTTATTTTTATATATATTAATGTATTTGGGTTATAATGTATGTTTTGGATTCTTTATTTTGTATGTATATGAATATATTATTTTCAAAATTGAGATAGTATTTTTATTAGTTGCATTTAGATAGTTAGAATTTGTTTGTTAAGGTTTTTATTTTGGTATGTATCAATGAATAGGATATCTACTTCTATATGATGTGTGTGAATGTATTATTAAGAGTGTTTGCATTATTTGTATGTATTTCTTTGGAGTGTTTATTCTTCTATGTTTATGAATGTCTCATTTTGCATGCTTTTGACTATTCTTTCATTAATTTGCATGTATATGCGTGTATTGTTTGAGTATATTTTGAGTGTTAGAGTGGTGGGTTCATTGTTTATGTGTATATAAATGTATTTTTTTTAGCAGTGATGCCCGGGCCGCTTTGATCCCTTTGTTTTTGGGTGGAGGTCCGGGGTAGCGTGATTTCCAGGTGCCAAACATATTTAATATGGTCGCTGGGAGTTTGAATTTGGAGTTCCAATACTCCATCAATTCTCTCCAGACTTGAATTGAGAATTTGCAGATCAGGATGAGATGCGTGGTGCTTTCCTCAGCATCCTGGCACAACGAGCACCTGGATGGTCCGCAGAAACCTCGGCTCTGAAGTTTATCTTCAGTTAAAATTTTCTTGTGGCATAATGTCCAGCAAAATATGTCGATTTTTGGCAGCGTGGGATTTCCCCATACTGCTTTCCAAGGGGGCGGATCGATGGGCGCATTTGGTACTGCGTTCAAGCAGGCATATCCTTGGGTGACTGTGTAACCAATCGATTGGTCTCCCAATCCTTGCCTTTCCTTCCTGTTTATTCGCACAGGAGCTTTGCCGTTCAATAGATCGATGAGATGGGCGGCTTCTTGATGCAGGTCTGGGGGCAACTCCGGAAGACTCCAGCCCGCCCACTGCGTGTCATCCCAAATGGAGATATCCCATAGTTTAGTTTTCCCTGCAGCCACCATCCAGTCCTTCAGCGCCTTCAGCTTTGGGCTTTCTCCAATACGTTCTTTGTCCATAACTCGATCTGTCCATAATTTTATTTTTCTGCCATTACCGGGGATCCAGTAGGATTTTGACTGAATCAACGGGACAACTTTGGAACAGAGTTTTCCAAATGACGTGTTTTCTTGAGGCAGGGGCCCGTCTAAGCATCTCAGCCTTGCGCCTTTGAAGTATTTTCGCCAGAGAACTGTCTGTGCCCAGCCTAGCTTAGGCGCAATTAATCTCCATATAAGTTTAGCTCCCATTGCTATGTTCTGGTGCAAGAGATTTTTGAAATTGAGCCCTCCCTCCATCATTGGTTTGAGAACAGTCTCCCATTTGATAAGTTGGAATCTTCTCTCATTGTGTTTACCCCCTTTCCAAAAGAAATGTCTGATATATTGCTCCATTTTCTGGATTATACCCTTAGGCGCCAGAATCACAAAGAACTGGAATAATGGGAGGCTGCTAAGGACAGCATTAATGAGGATTGTCTTACGTGCCATGTTTAACCAATTAGCTCCCCAAGCCTGGAGCTTACTTTTGAATTTTTCTACCTGCGGCATCCAGTCTCTACTGTAGGATCTTTTGAGGAAGATGGGCAGCCCAAGATACTTGAACGATGAGCATTCTGAGGAAGCTGCGAATCCTAGGCATCTGGAGATGGAATTGATCAAGGAGGGCGGAGTATTCCAGCAGTAAGTATGACACTTGCTCTTGTTGAGGCTACTACGAGATTCCATGCAATACTCATTGAGTGTCTCCTTAAATTTTCTGGCCGAGTGGATCGAGCCTGTCCCAAGCAGCAGAGTATTATCTGCGAATAGAAAATGATTTATGTTTTGGACCCCCCTTGCTATGGATATCCCTGATATCTCCTGCTCTTGCATTTGATTGTTTAGATGAAAGCTGAGAACTAACGCTTGGATTACAAAAAGCAGGGGAGACATGGGGCAACCCTGTCTTAACCCTCTTGTAGCCTTGAAGAAGCCTGCAGATCTACCATTAACTAAAGGGGCGATCCATGGTTCCGAGATGCAAGCCCAGATCCAATTGATGAATCGCGCCCTAAAACCAAATTTTTCAACACATTCAAAAGGAAACTATGATTAACTCGGTCAAAGGCATTTGCTAGATCCAGTTTGATGGCCATACCTTGTTCCTTACGCTGCTGGCTTGATAGAATTGCCTCTTGGACGAGTGTGAAATTGTCCACTAAATGCCTTTCGTGGATGAAGCCTCCTTGGTTCTCCGGGATGACTTTAGGTAGGATGTGCCTCAGCCTGTTAGCAATAACTTTTGTGATCAATTTGTAGCCAATGTTGCACAAGGATATAGGGCGAAACCTATTAAAGGTATTGGCTCCCTTTTCTTTAGGAATGAGTGCTAGGAAAGAAGAGTTGGTACTTCCACCTGATTTCTGGCAAGCCTGCGATTTATGGACCATTTTATACAGATCTTTCCCCACTATGTCCCAGCAATTTTGTAATAAAGAGGTGGTAAAGCCATCAGGGCCAGGAGATTTGTCCGGATTCATAGCATAGAGGGCTCTTTTGACTTCATCCATAGTGACTTCACTTTCTATCTGATGGTTCATTTCAACCGAAATCGAGGAGGGGATCCCGTCCAGTAGTCTAAAGTTCTGATTCGTATTGTTTTCTTCACTGTATAGCCCTTTAAAATGATTGTGAGTTGCGCGCTTAATACTTGCAAAGTCCTTATGAATGGTATCTGCTTCCTTAATTTCACTGATGGAGTTGAAGCCTTTTCTGGCTTCCGCATGCTTGTGGAAGAACGATGTATTTCTATCACCTGCTTTTAGCCAGAGGCATCACGATTTGATCCTCAACGTTTCCTCTTCGATCAGGCAAACTTTGTGGTAGCATTGCTCGAGATGAGCCTCCTTGTCCAGTGCCTCTGTGGTTATGTGCGCCTCTTCTGCGTTTAATTGGTTTGCTTCGAGCTGACTTTGAATGTTTTTCCTTTCAGCAGCTGGATTTGGAATAGATTTGGACCAGTGCTTCAAGGCGAATTTTAATCTCCTGATTTTTTCTTCCCATATATAAAATGGGGTTCCAGTAACTGGGTGAGACCAGCTTTCTTTCACAACCTGCAAGAATTTTGGCTCCTTGATCCACAATGGGCTGAACTTGAAGGGAATGGGACCTAGATCAACGTGAGCGCGGAGGGTGAGCTTGATTGGCTTGTGATCCGAGGTGATACAAGGAAGAATATGTATGCAAGCGTCTAGGCCGAGCAGAAGAAAGGAGCTATGCACCAAGAATCTATCTGCCTTGCTACGATATGACTAGGACCAATTCTTTTATTAGACCAAGTGAACATACCTGAGAAGGGCTTGATATCTAGCAGATCCCAGTCTTGAAGGAGATCCTCAACCCATTCCCTTGCTGAGTCTCGTACAATGGAGCCTCCTCTCTTTTCAGAAGAGTGCAAAGTAGTGTTCAGATCGCCTGCTATGATGAAATTTTCTAGAGTGACCAGATCTGCTTGCTGCCTTAAGGAGTCCCAGCAGCTCTTTTTTTCTCCGGAATTTACCGGAACATATACATTGAAGAGGCAAAGTATTTCTTTTGTAGTAACATGATGCATCTTTAACATCTCCCAGTGGGTATTTTATGCCTCTGCCACCAACGAAAATCTATTTCCATTCCAAAGGGCTCCCAACCATCTAGAGGCTCCTCGGGTTGCAACAGCTGATGCATCACTATTTTTCCATAGTTTTTTACTTACTTGGAGAAATTCAGGTTCCTCCATCTTAGTCTCCTGGAGGAGTATGTCAGGAGCCTTTATTCTTATTAGATTTCGAATAGCTTCTTCCTATATTTTGCTGCCCATACCCCTACAGTTCCAGGAGATTATCTTCATTATTTACCTTTGTATGGTTGGGCTCCCTTGGAGCCTTGATGCTGGTTTCTTACTGCCTTCGGCTTTTTTGCTAGCAGCTTCTCCAATGTTGGTTGGCTGCCCTGGAGTTTTTCGTTGTATGTCTCATGCTCTCTTTTCTCCCAATCTGTTTTACGTTCTCTTGTAGATCTCCTTACCGAGGATTCAGATTCTCCTATTTCCCCTTCCTCTTCCGATTCTTCTGATTCTTTGTCCTCCTCCTCGACTACTTCAGGGGTTCCTTTTGAGCTTTCAATAGCTTCTTTGTCCTTGGCGCTAGACGCCTGGGAGCCTTTGTCTGGGGACTTTGGCCTTTGGACTGCTACTTCATGAGAGTCCTCTGGTTGGGAATTGAGAGGGTCAAACCTGTTCTCAAGATTGAATGAGGGCTGGGGCTGCTGGGTCTGTTGTGGGTCCTGCTGGAGGCCTTTACCAGTGTTTCCTCCCGATTTCTGGGCCTTGGTTGCCAATTTGGATCGTTTTACTTGATTCCAACCGACCTCCTTCCCTTGAGCTGCTTCATTGGTCGATGGACAGTTTCTGGCGAAGTGTCCATATACTTGGCATATCCGGCACTTGAAAGGAAACTGTTCATAACCTAGCTTCTGCACATGCGTCCAATTTCCTACTTTGATTTTGATGGCCTCCGGGTGCCCCTCCTCCAGATCCACCTCGACGCAGATCCTTGCGCAATCATATTGATCCTTGCTTTTCGCTCGATATATGAATTTCCCCAAGGCATTTCCAATATGCTTCAGAGAGTCCCAGTTCCAGCAGTGAACCGGGAGATTAGGGAGCCTTACCCATACTGGAACAACTTTGGGTACATCTACTGCTGGGTCGAAATCGGGGGTCCATTTGTTCAGATACAGCCCCTGGGGGCCCATGAAGTAAGGGCCGTTTCGAAAGATCAGCTCTTTATCGTCTTTGGATGAAAATTCAAAGACAAAGAATCCACGTCCCAGGAAATAAGAAGTCACACTTTCGTTGATCAGCAGAGGCTAGTTCCTTTTAACCCAACTCTCTGTCGACTTGGGAGAAGGCCATAGGCCTGTAAACTGGCCTATGAGAGTTCGCTCAGACAGGGAGAGAGCAACCTGAATCGAGGTTTCCGGGGGTAAGGAGATCTCTGGGATATCATCCAGCTTCTTAACGAATTTCTCTGCTTCTACATGTTTCTTCTTCGGTAGCCCTTTCATTAGACAGTTGAACGCATTTGTTGGGGAGCTTGTCGGCGGAGGAGAGGAGGGAGGAGCCTCGAGAGAACCCAACACCTCCATGGGCCCAAGATCAGGGTGACAGGCGATCAAGTCTCCATGTCTTGTGGCAGCAGTGATCTGATCAGAAATCTGAGGCGATCTGATCAGCATTCGCAGTAATCAGGTCAACCTATCCCAGGCAAAGCCAAAGACCAAACTGAGGCGGCGACTCTCAGAGGATCCAAGGCGGCTGCGCGATTCGATAGTTAATTAGTATGTTATGAAAATTGAAAAGTATTTCTTTTTTTTATTATTTTTAAATGAAATTATTATCATTAATAAAATTTTAGAATTAATATTTTTTACATATTATTAAATTTTAGTATTATGAAAAGAAAATTATAAAATATTAAAATTAGCGAATTTTTAAATAAAATTAATAAAATTTACTTAGTGTATTGATTTTAATATTAAATAATTAATTGATATGTGTTATTGGAGATTGATGATATTATAAATGTCATGTTATTGTTTCTTTTTTGGGGATTTGAATATTGAGTTTCATGGTTTGCATATTATTTTATAACATGATAATCATTAATTCAGTTTTACTTAGAAGGATACTATTATGTACTTTTTAATGTTATTGTAATATGTATATTATTTTTCATTTTAAAATGATAAATTAATATTATCAATATTTGAAATTTTGATATGGAAAAAAATTAAAAATGAAAAGCAAAATATTAAAAATAAATAA
>APFE030327697.1:276003-331633 GCA_000404065.3 Pinus taeda | reverse complement strand
TGTTTGCCTCCCCACTGAAACACCTTGTTCAATCCTGTCAAAGCATGTAAGGGAGTTGCAATTAACACCTTGTTCAATCCTGTCAAAGCATGTAAGGGAGTTGCAATTAAGGAAAAGTTAGAAATGAACTTCCTTCAATATTGTGTTGCTCCTAAGAAGCTTCTAACTTCTATAGCAGATTTGGGTTTAGGCTATTTTACAATGACTGCCACCTTAGAGGGATCTATCTTCAATTCACCACCGACTACTATATGACCCAAATAATTCAGAGATGTTTTGCCAAATTCACATTTTGAGAGTTTAACATAAATTTTTTCTCTTTTCAAAACATCTAGTGTCCGCTTAACATGCTTTAAGTCTTCTTCCCATGTTTTTCTAAATATCAGAATGTCATCCAGATACACAATAACAAAATCATCAAGAAAATGTCTGAGTACATCATTCATTCATGAAAGTAGTAGGAGCATTAGTTAACCCAAAAGGCATAACTAACCACTCATACAATCCTTGCTTTGTTTTGAAAGCAGTCTTCCATGCATCTGGTTCTGACACTCTAACCTGATGGTATCCACTATGCAACTCTATCTTGGAAGAATAAACAACTTCTTTCAATTGATCTAAAAGATCATCAATGCGAGGAAGGGGATAACGATTTTTGATTTTTATCTTATTCAGTGCTCGGTAATCAATGCACATTCTCCACAAGCCATATTTCTTTCTCACCAAAACGATTGGTGGCCCACATGGTGTTGTGCTAGGTCTGATGAACCCCTTCTCAAGCAACTTCTGCACCTGCTTCTTGATTTCAACATTCTCTAAAGCAGACAACCTTTACATTCCAATGTTAGGAAATGGATCATCTTGCTAAAAAATAATGTCATGCACTATTTCCTTTTTGGGTGGCAGACCTTTAGGTTCTTGAAAGAAGATATGATACTCTGCAACAACCTTTTCTAAATCATCTTGGTTTTTAGCATTACAGCCTTCAAATACATTGGTTTTATCAGGTTTCTTTTCCTTTACAACCACCAGTAAGAATTGTTTGGATGAATTTATCATTCTTTTCATCTACCCTGAGTTTATGAGATTATAATTGTTCTTGAGCTTATGAGCTCTTACAAAGTATTTGATTCCATCTTTAACAAGTAGATACTTGTTCTCATCTCTATAGAAAATAGCTTTTCTATCATACAAGTAAGGACTTCCCAAAACAATTCCACATATATCCAAAGGAATTACGTCTAACTCAACCGTATCTACAAATGTTGACCCAAAAGAAAACTTGAGTTTGCATTTTCTAGTCACTTGTAGTTGTTCTTTATCATTAAACCATCCTAATGGGTATGGTTTCTTGTGAGGTGTAGTTACTAATCCCAACTTCTTTACAATTGCTTTAGAAATCAAATTTACTTGTCAACCACTATCAAACAAAGTATCAATCTTTTGATGTTTGGAAATAACTCAACTATGGAAAAGCTCATGTTTTTTTCTCTCATTTTTCTCATCAATAGTAGATTGTGTAGAATTACTAGTAGATGCTTCAGAATTCTTACCTCTTATACTTGTGGCTGTAATGGTTGTTTCATCTCCTGAGTCTAACCCCAAATATTTCTGAATAGCTGCAGCATTCTTCTTCTTCTTGCCCTCGAACTTCTTAGGTCTCAGCTCTGGATGCAAAATCCAACAGTGCTTATCATCATGCCCATCCTTTTTACAGTGAGTGCATGAAGCCTTGCTTTTCTGTGTAGTGTTATCCTTCCCTGCTTTCCATTTCTACTTTCTTTTCTCCTTATTCTTGCTTGCAGTGGGTTGGGATGGTTCCCCAACTTTTGGACTTCCATTCTTTCCTCTAGCTTCTAGATGAGTAGCTTGTATAGATACCTTATCTATACTAGTGGGATTAAACATGAGGATAGTGTGCCTCATGTAGTTGTGTAGACCACTAATGTACTTCAACAGAGTCTCGAGTGACTGTAATGAGATTCCTAGAATCAATGCTCTCTTTCTAAATTCTTGAGTGTACCATTGCACACTTTTCCCTTTCAACTTTAGAAGAGTTTGCTAGCTCATCATGGCTTGCTGCATGTAGGCCAATGGATAGAATTGCGTTTTGGTTGCACAAACAAATTCACTCGAGACAAATATAGTCTTACCATGTCTTTTCATGTCAGCTTGGGTCCTACCTTCCCACCAAACCAAGGAAGTGCCTCCAAGGCGTAGTCTTGCCATCTTAATCTTGCTCTTGTCTAAATCAATATTCTGCACTGTGCAATAAACATCAATTTGTCTAATCCAATTGTCCATATTTTCTGGATTCAACTCTCCAACATCTATAGGTAAATCAAATTTAACATCCAGTTTAATCAAAGATGCCTTCTTTTTATGTTCAGGGCTATTAGGAGGTGGGAGAAAGCTTTCTTCTTTCCCCTTGCTTTTGAGTGGTCATGGAAGTGAGACTCATCTTCTCCTTTATCTTGTTTAGTGCTTGATGAATCTTAATCCTTATGTTTTCTAAAGTCCCTATACATTTCTTCTACCATGGACTTTATAGCTAGGAAACTATCTATGAATTAAGGGTCTGGCCTCATAGGACCCTCCTCTGACATTGTCTTCTAAGGATAGACTCTCCCAATTTTAGGATTAGTTTTGACCAACTCTCCTTTTCCTAATTTGAGCTTTGATCTAGCTAGAATTCAACAGCTAAACCAGCACAAGCTTGTCTAACCTTAACATCCTAAAGCTCTGGTACCACTTAATATGAAAATCACTCCTGAGTGATCTCAGTTAAATAATTAATGAATGAAGGTATTACAGACTCATGTGCTAGTGTGTGTCTATGTTATCTTAGGCAACATATCGATCAAATTGCAAAATACACAAACACTGGAAAATGGAAGACAGTAAGAGAAGCACAGTAAGCAAATACAAGAACACAACAAAGTAATAAGGTGTTCACCCCATCCTCCAGGGTTACATCTCCAGTCCAACTTTTAGTGGTGGCCTTATTTTATTATGTCTTTAAAGTAGAGTTTTTAGAGTGAGGAGCTCAATTTGAGTCTCTTAAAATAGATAATGCTTAGTAGCGTGGTTCTTGGATTCCCCAAGCCACTAGAGTGCATAGACTCTTTCCTTACCAAGTCTTGACCTATTTGGTATTCAATGGGAGGAGCCTAATGTGGTACTCAATTCCTGATAGATCCTCACAGGGATTGCTTGAACCTCTCGAGACTTCTGTCTGCTCGATGCTGCCTTAGATCAGCTTGGCTCTCTGTTTTCTGCTTCTTGCTTCACTGTCTCTTTCACCTTTTCGATCACTATTTTTCTTCTCTGGCTCTTCGTCTCTTTTCTTCTCTGTCATGTTCTCTATTTGTTCATGGCTCAAATCCAATCTGTCCTTGATGGTTTTCTTCCGCTTCCACCCCTACGGATTGCCTATTTTTGTTCGCATGCAGTTCCCTGCTTTTACGTCATCACCAACATCCCACAGGGAAGTGGCCACTTGTCCTCTCACAAACTACGCCAACTCTTCCTCAACAGTTCGATATTTTGGTTACGTTGTGAAATGATCCATCTGACAACTCAGCAGTCAAATCAGACTTTAGACTTTGATATGTCGCAGCTTAATTCCCCCATCAAATTCAGTTTCCCATCGGGCACAATCTCCGCCGTCAGATCTGGAGCCCCTCAGATCCTACGATGTTCGCTCTTTGTGCATGGTTGACTTTCTCAATCGTTAGCCTATGATGAGAGGTGGTTTTCTCTCTCATCTACTAGACACGTGTCATGCAATGAATGGAATCTCTCATTCTCTGCCCAAATCCGCTTACCGCCCAATGTGTCTCTGATATTTCACTGGTTTTTTGAGTGTAGGACCCACTTTTCATCTTAGCACTTTCCCTACGGTTTCTCGGCTTCCCATGCGATCGAGTGCTCGGGGCGTTTCCTTCTCGATGGGTTTCACCTAGCACTAATCACGCATTAGAAATGGCCTTCGTTTCCTAATTTGGGCTTTTTAACTACTAGTTTTTCCTCCTACGTGGTCTCCATGGGCCTTAGTCAGAGCGCTTTGACCAAGGTCCTCATCATTCCTTGCTGGCTGCAAACTGCCACTATCTAGAGGTCTCCCTGATAGCTCTTTGTTCATAAATTCAAAGTTTGTCCTGATTTGATACAGTCATAGCACTTTGATAATTTTCATGGATCCAATTCAGATCATCTTGCAGGGCGCTAAGTAGTGTGTCTTTCTTTATATGGTCATCTATAACACCTTTCTCTTCCTGTACAACCCTTGCAACAAACCAGAATTAGTTTGAATCTTCATTTCCCAAACCTTTGAGCACAGGAAACTTCACTATGTTTGCCATAATGAATCACGGTGATGGTGGATTTGGTACGGGTGAAGATGTAGGTGATGGCGGTGAAGCCAGTGGTGGTGTGGGTGGAGGTGGTATTCGCATAATTCTTTGTCTTATTAGTTGAATAGCACTTCGTGGAGAGACCTCCACGAGATCTTCCTCATCTCCTTGTAGAGGTAAAATCAAGGGTCTATTTTCTAGACCCTTATTTCCTTCGTTCCTGTAAATGTTTCTGCTTCGTGTAGCTCAGAACATCGAGGTAACTACATAACCCTCTTGTCACACAACAACATTTTAATCCAAGTATTCAAATATTTTACGTACTTACCTCGCAGTCCTTTGAGAAAGCGTCGCTCTGCCTCGTTATAGCTGACTCAGGTGTCAAACATGAACTAAGTAATAAATCCTCCTATAATACAATTGAGCCAATGATCAATGGAGTGTGCGATGTTATTCGACGATGCTTCCAACCTTTGCACCAGCTCTGGGGTCTACACAATAGGACCGTTAAGTTTCCACCTTCCTTGGCTATCTGCTAGCTTTGCGATCCACCAATATAGCTCAGTAGGAAAGGACATGAAAAGGATTTCTTGGATCTCCGTATACAGGTAGCTATCTAACCACTCTTCTTTTAATATTCACGGGTTTGTATTCTCCTGCACTGTGAAGTCACCAATTCTTTTGTCCCACCAAAATTCAATTTCTTTCTTAGTTGGATTCCAGTGATACAACCTCACACATCTCTATGTAGATTTTGGTCTAGGCAATGGAACCCTTTGTTGGCTTATGGGGGCATGACGTAGGTTCAAAGTTATTTAGAGAAACAAAACCCTACACTACTGGCCCTTTTAGCATCATCTCGCGGAGTGCGGACTGAAGTCTCACCCAAAGCAATATGAGGGAATGCTGTAACCAAGTTTCTACACCCTTGAGATGGATGTGATGTCGGTTTATTCCAACTAGACCTGCCTTCATGCAGGTCACTTTCACTCTATTCCACCCTTTAGTACCTTCACAAAGTGTTAAAAGCAGCCTTTGCGCAGCACTAACCAGCGTTGAGATGCTTTCGCTCTACTAGAGCAACAAACTGCACTATTTCCTGAACTAGAATAAGTATCTTACTTATCTTAATGACAGATCTTAATTATCTCCACGTAAGCAGATATTATAACTTGTGTTCACTTAACCAATACAATTATACACATTGAGGGATCATATAAGCATTAGAAGTGAAATTCACACCCAATATAACAAATGCATAAACAGGAAATTAATACACAGAAATGATAGAAACTTCTCTTTATTAATACTTCTAGATGAGTACAGACTCAACTCACCCTATGCACTCCGCTGCAGGGGTCTATGCACTCAGATGCAGACTACGAGACCTTTGTGCACTCAGCTGCATAGCCTCTTCCTACTCTACGACCCACAACTAGAATTTTCACCTCAGAGCTATCCCACATACATCATATGTTGTTCATATTGTGCCTACATTATTGTTTTAACTACTTAGAGCTTCACTCTATTTATATAATCGTATGGTCCACAGACCATAGGTAGATCTTCTACAACTGACATTACATTATCAAAATAAGTGTAGACAACCCTATGAATCTTTAACAACTACATGCTCCGTGCCCACAAAATGCGGAGTCTTTACATTGGAATTACAAAATTGAACCAAAATTTGGGCTCTAAGCGCCAAAGCTTCCCTTGGGGGATCCCGCTCCCAACAAGAGTATGTGCTCACTACCACCATTGAGAGAAAATTAGTTATCCTACAGGAAACACAACAATAAATCAAGACTGATAGCGAAGGACCAAAAATGGTGCAGCTGGTGGAGCAGGTTAAGAAAGCTGCGACGTAGTGTGCCACTGAAGTTGCAGTGGTATAAGTGGAGCTTGGAGGTCTTTGCAACAAGATCTCTGTGTCAGTAGAGTGACTGGAGGAAAATCACCATATTTGTGTTGGGGGCCTATTTGGAACGAGTCCCCTAAGGTTAGCTTTGGGGTTAAAAGCCCAAGTTTTGGGGCAAAAATCCCAAGTTTTGTATAAAAAAGTGTAAAGTCTTTGCATTTTGTGGTCGAGGAGCACGAAGTTGTAAAGTCTCATAAAGGGTTTCCTCTCTTCATTCATGTAAGTCATGTCAGCTTTAGGAGATCTACTCATGGTCTGAAAACCATGGGATTGTATAAAAAGGGAAGTCCTAGAAGAGTCTAAGTCAGTTCAATCTCGGTATGTTTTTCAGTCATTGATGGATGTAATGGGTCTATCAGAGATAAAAGCGAAGAGTCTTAATGTAGGAAAGAGGCTCTGTGTTGTGTGTGGAGAGACCTAGGGTAGAAGCCCGTAGCTGTGTGCGTGGACCCTTGTATATATATGGGCACACAGGGTAGTCAAAGTTTGTAAAGAAGATCTAAAGCATCAAAAAAGATAATTATTCTGGAATTATCTATGTATGATCTATTTTACTTCTATTATAAATGAATATGCTTATGTTATGATGAATATTGGGTTTATGTTTTAATGATGTACTGATGTGCAAATACATATGTTTTTCTTTGTTATATGAACACAAGTAAGAATATCTGTTTATGCGAAGATCATCTTAATGCAAGTTGAAGTTATCAGTACTTGAGCTAATTTGGGTAAATACAGAAGTAAGAGTAACCGTAGAGGTGCGTAAGTACCTGATCTGCCTATCTAGGGTATGTGAGGGATAGTCGTGGACCTTCATGGAGGTCTAGAGGATAAATAAGAGGAGTATATCGATAAGCCTTAAAAGGCTTATCGACCTGCGCGAAGGAAGGTTTAAGGTATGAAACAACACCACTACCATCTCTGGGTGTAGAAACTCGGTTCCTACATCTCCATATACTACTTCGGGTGACACTTTAGTCTGCACTCCACGGATTGATGCCGAAAGGACCAATAGTGTATTGATTTTCTTGGCTAATTAATGCTAAACCTGGGTCAGGGCCCATCAAGCCAACACATTACTACCTATTGAAACAACTAGACTATCCCACGAATATGGTAGAGAACACAAAAAACTAACGCACTTATCTTGATCTAAAATTTTAATATCAACAGATAATAATTGGCCTACCATAGTATTAAATGCATTCAAATGCTCTATCACCAAGTCTCCATCTTTCATCCTCAGGTTATATAGGATTTTTCCTAGGAACAATTTATTCACCAGAGACTTCGATTGGTACAAAGTCCATAACTTGTCCCACAAATCCTTCGCCCTAGCTTCCCTTGATACATTCAACAATACTGAATCTAAGAAACATAATTGTATTGTGCTCTTTGTCTTCAGATCAAACTTCTGCCATTCTTCATTAAGAATTGTCGTTGGTTTAGTACCTAGATCTATCACGATCCACTTTTCTTTATCCATGAGAAGATCCTCCATCTTGAGTTTCCACAACTCAAAATTCTGACCATTAAATTTCTCGATCTCTATCTTTCCACTACTCGCCATCCTCTTTCACCACAAGAATCGATCCCGCAGATCTCCCACTGAATAGGGTCTACCACAGGCCCAAGAAAAACCCCTTAGCAACAAAGGTGTCCCCTTGAAGCCAAAACAACTCTGATACCAAATGTAGGTTTCAACCCTGTACAGAAATTACCTGCTTACGAATTCAGAAAAATAGAAAATAAACAATGGTGGGAGAATAACACATAAAACAAATATACACAAAGATTTTCCCTTGGATCCCAAAACCAAGACTACTAGATAGATTTCTCATTATGTTCCTTTTAATGTTACAATACATATATATACATTCTAAAGCATCCGTAAATCCAAATCTATTAACACTGTATTAGAACATAACCATAGTTCCCTTGACCGATCTACAAAATACCATGGATCGAAAACCATTGCACCCAACACCATGTGTAGAATCCATGCACAAAACCATAGGTAGGTTCGCCCACCTAATATAGGGTAAAAAAAAAATTCCTGGGGTGAACCCCATAGAGAGGGCCTACCACCCCCCTCAAACCCTCCAGTAGGGTGGCTGCTGCCTCCCTTGTGACCCCTGCTCTATGCCTAGTGCAATGAAGGGGTGGTTAGTCACCCCAAAAATTAACTATTGGGTTAGTCATGGAAAGAATATAACACAACCCAACACTTTTTGAGTTTTTCCTTTAGTGAAAACTTCCTATGGTTACTTTTATTATGAAATAGGTTCATCAATGCATTCAACATTGAGTATGGAGTTTCCTTACCATCAAGACTTGAGACAATGTGATTTCGAACTCCCTCAAGGATAATCTACCTCACCTTTGCGACACAATTTCTCCATTCAACTAGATCTTTAGCATCTGATGCTGGAGGATTAGGAATGTCTTCATCAATGAATTCCTTGAGGCCATTGCCTCTCAACACTACTTCCATTCTTTCCTTCCATGCTATGTAATTGGAGCTACTTTCCAAGGCATATTTGAGTCACAACCCATAGAAAGACATATTTCTGATCTAAAGTATGAACTTGCAAATTCAATTTTTAGCTGCAAAACAAACTCGAAATCTTCTCTTTTATACTTTCTTTAGCTCCAATACCATGTATATTTTTATGTAGATTCAATATCTAATGTGATATACTAGAACACAAGACATGAATATACTCTACTCTTCTTAGTGGAAACCAAAAATGATTGATGAAAACAATAAGTAGAAAGAGGAATACTATCAATTGCACATAACATAATATTTCTCCAGGGAAAGAAACTTATCAAAACCCCGACTATCTATATTTCATTAACTAGAAGATATGAGAAGAAAATACAATGCTTGTTCACACTATAAAAATCCCTGCAAAAGTATGATCTAACTCTCTGCCTCACAAGCCAACACTTAGCCAATTCTATTGCTTGCCAAGCCCCTACTTCCTTGCACTTCCAGAGAAAATTAGCCCATACTTAACTGGGAAATCCTTCCTCCATAATTGCGCAATCAAAACATAGTTCCTCAACTCATAGCATGCACCATCTGTACAAATTGTAAAATTATACAACTGATAGTACACTCTCCCTAGACTGTAATCTTAACTGGATATTCCTCTGAATTGACATGCATGATTTATTTATGAGTGTATATTTAGTTAACTAGTGTGGTAATGGTGATGCACGAGTGCACTATTCCATGACTAGACCTCCTACTAATTCCTCCAACAATTAGAACTAGTTTAATTGACTATAACTTAGTTAGACTGAGTTATCCAATTACAACTCAAAAGAACTCAACCTGCCCCCCTAAAATTTAGGGATCACTCTACATGACTTTAGATAGACTTCCAACTTGAATTTCCTAAGTCAATTAAGTTAATTTAACTTAATTAACTATTACAAGTTGTTATGAGAATATAATTACAATTTTAATTCACAATTTAATTCAAGGACAAATTAAATTGGAATTTCTTGTTGCCATTTTTAACAAAATGTCTACCCCACCCGCCTCTAAAATTCTTCCTTCCTCTTCCTCTTCGACCACCTCTTCCTCTAGAAGAATCTTGTGTGTGATTCTTCTCTTTTTATGAAATGACAACAACTTCTTTATAAGACTAAGGAGTTGTCTTCTTCCAAATATCCTTATCTCTTTCAGCAAACTTCTTCTCAAGGGATGCAAAGGTAATCTCCTTAAGTTTTCCACTTGCTTGAAATGACTCAAGATAATGTGAATAGGTGGCATATATTGCCTTAACATAATGTATGAGATGAATATCTATTTCAGCGCCAGTGGCTTTTATGTCATGCATAATGGATCTTAGCTATGACTCTAAGGCAAGAGGGCCATCATTTTTCAACTTAATATTGAACAACTTTATCATCAATTGAATAACTACAACTTCATAGTGTGAGTCATACAATTCTTTCAACTTCTTTAAGGCTTCAAAGGAATTTTAAAATGGATAAATATGTTGACTCGCCTCTTCATTTACTAATGTCGTTGTGATAGAGGCATAGGCCTTGTTTTTCTTGTTTTCCTATATGGCAAGATTCTTATCTAAAGTAGGCTTTTCAGGTGCATTGTCTCCTTCTCCTTCACAAATTCCTTTCCAAGGCTCATTGAAAATGAAGGTGTGTTTTATATTCTACGACTACTCAAGATAGTTCTCTTTTCCAGTGAGAACTACTCCCACTATGGAGATGAGTGAATGCATCATAAAATATGAATTGGGCAGAAAATACTTGCAAAAAAGATTGATGTCTTTGTAAATTTATTGGCTATTTATCCAAAAAGAATCTTCAATTAAGAGTGCAAACCCTTAATATTCCTCCAAACTCCATGCAATTTCATTACAATATAATATATGGTTTATAAAAAAAGATTAATACCACATATCATATTCATAAGAAATATACCAAACTTTTAAAAGCCCTCACTTTATATACCATGACCTTATGAAAATCACTCAAAACATTTTATATGTCACTTATATCACTCATACTATTCATGTGGCCATTAAAATGTATTTCAGGCCTTTAAAAATCCATTATATATTTGTATCACTAACCATTCATGCCCATGGTCATATAAATACATACTCATCATATATTATAAAATGACCTGAACAAAAAAGGATTTAGAGTGCATAAAATTCAAACTATATGTAAAATCATATGCATATGTAAGATCACTCAATAGTATTTCAAAGCAAAGGAATTTGATACTCAGCTTTCATACAACCATAAAAAAATCCAACGCATAGTAGAAGCACATAAAAATTAAATGCACCATTCAACACTAGGTATAAACTAAGCACTCACCGTCTCGACTCCCACAACAGTTCAACTCCTACTGTGACCAGTTCTCCTACAACAGTCTCAACAACAACCCATTCAACATGCAACAAGAATATAATAAACCATTCAAAATTCAATTACAATGCCTCATTTATTTAGTACTTAATGCAAAGAATAAACCACGAACATGACTTCCTTAATGCAGTTAAATACAACCCTTCTCAAAATAAACTAGCACCGGTCACGACCTTCGTGGAAATATATATAATTCAATGCATTAGAGACTTCAACACACCAAGAGCACAGGGAAAAAGGATGGAAAGGATTAGAAAATATGAAAAATTGTAAAAAATGGGAGAAGGGAGTTTCAAGGGAATATTGGGATGCAAAAATTTTAGGAGCTGGCTCTGATACCATGTCAGGCCAAGATTAGCTCCACAAATGAATTTGTTGCATTTTCATTAAGATAGAATATGACTATATACAAGGAGAGGGAGACTGTTGGGTTTCATCTCCCAATGTCTCTTCGTCTTCCAACTTCTCTTATTTTTCTATTTACAATACTTACATTGGGTTCCTAATCCCAAATATTATGTGTTCAACAATTTTCCTCCAATTGATTGTGCAATTCCCAAGGATTGATCATTGATTGCACGCAACACATAATATTTAACTAATCAATAGCTTGTTAAACCATGACCAAGGCCAATAACAAGAGCGCATATTATAATAAGAAATAAAATATGCATGTAACCAACATGTAACCAGAATAGCCATGAAAAACCAATCATATAATCAACACATCAAAATCAATACATATGCTCATTGATCTCATTAAATAAATACACTTAATATAATTAGCATAATACTAACCAAGGGACTTCCAGGTACCTCCTAATCATAGATTGGGCTGAACCAAATATTTCTTTCAACCAATCACCCCCATGCCATATTCCAACCATGAATGTGGGATCACATGGGAGAGACCAAAACATAATTAAATAGGGAATCTGAACAAAAACCACCTCCACCCTTAATACTGTTAGAAAATTATATATTATGGAGAAATGGAACACATAAAATATTGCAGAAATATAAACACAGAAAATGCATAAAACAAGAGAGACATAGATATACGTGGTTCACCCAGTTTTGGCTACGTCCACCCTGAACAACCAATCCTTCCTTTCTATTATCAGGCAAAATGAAGAGACACAACCTACAACAGATCCGCTGTAATATCCTTTGTTTTCTCTCACAGTCTCACCTCTTTACTTCTCGCTCAAAGAATACACATCTATTACACAGCCTCAAATACAATGCCCTCATACAAAGAGAGGGGTTGCCTTCTAGGGCAAAGAACCCTAAACTAAACATAAGTTCTACTGTCAGATCATCTTCCTAATGAACGGCCCAGATTGACTAGAAATTACTATACTTTTACAAGGCAAATTTACATCTGTTTTTAGCTTTGGGGGTGTTTCCCCCGAAACTCCTTCCGGGGGACCGCTGGCCCCTAGACCCCCCTAGCCAGGGGGGATCGGCCCCCCCGAAGCCCCGTGGGGGGTGACAAGTCCCCCCGACAACCCCCCGCGTGGAGGGGTGTACAAACTCCCTAGGGTATACATCCGGCTGAAACAAAGACCTCTGAACAATCATGCTCCACACTCAACAATCTCCCACTTGGAGAATGATTGTAGCAACTCCACCGCTATTTCATTTGCTAGACAATGACACCTCTTTGGACCTAGCTATTTCTCATCTTCATCATCATCCTTGAAGACCAATTGAAACTGAGCATATTCTCAGTTTCTCCCTGGTTACAACTTTTTTTAGCATATCTGCAGGATTTTGGCTAGTGTGTATCTTTTCCAGCTTCAACTCTCCATCTTCCAACACTGATCATATGAAATGGTACTTGAGCTGTATGTGATTAGTCCTCGAATGAAATGCTGAATTCTTTGCAAGATGAATGGCACTTTGGCTATCACTATATAACATGTCCATATCATGCACCTTACCCAATTCACCCATAAATCTTCGTAACCAAATCATTTCTTTACTAGCCTCTGTAGTAGCAACATACTCTACTTCTGTTGTTGAAAGTGCAACAACACTTTGGATTTTTGAAACCCAACTGGCAGTTGTTCCACCTATAGGAAATACATATCCTGTAGTGCTCCTCCTATTATCTCTGTCACCTGCCATATCTGCATCAACATATCCTTGTAGAGAAATGTTTGAACCACCAAAGCATAATGCTTGATTTGTGGTACCTTTCAAATATCCGAGAATCCACTTCACTACCATCCAAATTCCTTTCCTCGATGGTTCATGTACCTGCTTACATATCCCACTGCATGTGCAATATCAGGCCTTGTGCAGACCATTGCATACATTAAGCTTCCAACTACTGATGCATATGGAACTTTAGACATATAATCCATGTCTTCTTGGGTCTTTGGGCTCATTTCCTTAGTTTGAAATGCCTAGAAAAAGGTGTACTAACTAGTTTTGCATTGTGCATATTAAATCTTCTCAACACCTTTTGTATGTACTCATTCTGAGACAATGTTAATTTGTGATTTTTCCTGTCTCTAGTTATTCTCATACCAAGGATTTATTTTGCAGCTCCCAACATGCATGTTAGACCCTGCAACAAGCATGTCATCTACATACAATAATAATATAATATAGCTGCCATCATTTTGCTTTTTCAGATAAACACAATGATCAAAGTGACATCTAGTATAACCTTGTTCAGACATAAACTTGTCAAATTTTAGATACCACTGCCTTGGAGCCTGTTTTAAACCATACAAGCTCTTCTTCAACCTACACACTAGTTTATCCTTCCCTTTTGCCTCATATCCTTATGGCTACTTCATATATATCTCTTCCTCCAAATCCCCATGGAGAAAGGCTGTCTTTAGATCTAACTGCTCAAGATGCAAATCTTCAACTGCCACTAGACTTAAAATAGTTCTGATTGAAGTCATTCTAACAATAGGAGAAAATATTTCATCAAAATCAATACCTTTCTTCTATGCAAACCCCTTTACCACAAGTCTAGCTTTGTACCTTTGTTTTCCTCCATCTTCTTCCTTCAGCCTGTAAACCCGTTTATTCTGCAATGTAGTTTTACCTGTAGGCAACCTGACTAAGTCCCAATTCTAGTTATGCATTAATGAGTCCATCTCTTCTTCCATGGCTACCTCCCACTTCTTCCTGCTTTCAACTTGTATTGCTTCTTCATAACATTCGGGTTCACCAAAATCAGTCAACAATAAATAATATAATGAAGGAGAGTATCGTTCAGGGGGTCTACTTATCGTGGTAGATCTTCTAACACCACTTTGATGTGTTTGGGGTGCCTGTTGCTGTTGTGGTGGTTGTTGTTGTTGTGGTTGTTGATTATTATTATTTTTAGGCACATTTACTTTTTCAGTGATTTCATCAAGAACTGCATATTCCTTGTTTTCTTTTTCCTGTTTCTTTTCCTGCAATTGATTCTTATACAAGACCTTTTCATCGAATATTACATCTATGCTCCTAATGATTTTGTGATATTCGTAATCATATAAGCAATAACCAAAATCATTAACAGCGTATCCAATAAAGGTACATTTCTTTGACTTTGCCTCAAGCTTTGTTCTATTTTCTTTATTAATATGGACAAAGGCCTCACAACCAAAAGGCTTTAAAAAAGAGTAGTTTACATTTTTACCTGTCCATGCTTCCTCTGGAACACCACCATCCAAGGAACTTGAAGGCCTTCTATTTATTAGATAAAAAACAGTATCTACAGCATCTGCCCAAAACTGTAAAGGCAATCCTACATGCAATCTCATGCACCTTGCACACTCCATGATTGTTCTGTTCATCCATTCTGACACACCATTTCCTTGTGGTGTTCTTGGAACTATCTTCTCTCTGCAAATTCCATGCTCTGAATAGTAGCTATCAAAATCTTTGCTACAATATTCACCTCCATTGTCTGATCTAAGACACTTAAATTTCTTTCCTATCTCAATCTCAACCAAAGCTTTCCATTTCTTGAAAGTATCAAATACATCAGATTTATTCTTAATACAATAAATCCAAGTTTTTCTAGTTGCATCATCAATAAAAGCAACATAATAATGAGAGCCATCAAGAAATGATACCTGAGCAGGTCCCCATACATCTGTATGCACAAGCTCTAATTTTTCATTCTTCTCTTCTTTCCCAACTCTGAGAAATCCGACTCTCTTCTGTTTTCCATAAATGCAATTCTCACAGAAGTCCAAATCAACATTCTTCAAACCCGGAAACAAATTCCTTAAGTGAATAATATTCATCCCCTTTTCACTCATGTGTCCGAGCCTATGATGCCATAATGCTGCATTTGCTCCTTTGGAAGTTAAAGCATTAACAGAGTTATAAATACCATTGCATAAATACAATGTACCAACCTTTTCACCTTTTGTTATTACCAGGGCTCCTTTGGTGACCTTCCAAGCTTTATCTGTGAAGGTTATCACACAACCTTCACCGTCTAACTGCCCTATTGAAAACAGATTTTTCCTTAGATCTAGAACATGCCTTACCTCCTTTAATAGCCATTGGTATCCATTCTGTTGTTTTACAAGAACCTTACCCATTCCAACAATTTTACAGGGTTTATCATCACCCAAACAAACTTGTCCAAAATCTCCTTGAACATAGTCATGCAAGTATTTCTTATTAGGTCTAGCATGGAATGAGGCCCCTGAATCTACCACCCAGGAATCAGTAATATTCTCGAAAGAAGGAATCAAATCATCTTGTAACACCTCACCTATCACATTTGCCTCATGATTGTTTTCTTGTTGTGTATCTCCTTATTTTCCCTTCCAATATCTACAATATTTCTTTAGGTGTCCTTTCTTTCCACATTTCTAGCACACTATCCCCTATCTGGACTTGGATCTACCCTTCCTTGATTTATCGCGATATCCTAAGGTCTTTCCTCTTTCCATTTTTCTTCCCCTAGACTCCGTACTCAAAGCATTACCTGATGTCTCACCAGAGCTTTTCCATTGCATTTCCTCACTAAGGATAGCACCGACAACATCATCAAACTTTAAAGTACTAAATCCAGAAACAAAGTTACTAATGGCCATTACTAAACCATTCCAACTTTCTGGTAATGAGCATAAGAATAACAGATCTCTAACTTCATCATCAAAGTTTACCCCTACAGAAGATAACTGACTTGTAACAGTATTAAAATCATTTAAATGGTCTACAATAGATCCACCTTCCAACATCTTCATATTAAATAACCGTTTTATAAGAAATACCTTGTTTGAGGCCGAGGGTTTTTCATATAGTTTCTCCAATGCCTTAATCAAACCCAAGGTCAGTGTTTCCTTCGAAATGTTGAACGAGGCCGATGTTGCGAGGCACAAATGTACTGTTCCAAGTGCCTTTCTATCGAGAAGGTTCCATTCTTCATCTGTTATACCCGTCGGCATCTTTGTTTTTCCGCCCAATGGTACGTATAGATCTTTATGATACAGATAATCTTCCATCTGCATCTTCCATAGCAAGAAGTTTTGGCTGTTAAATTTATCAACCCTAAACTTACCATCTTCCGCCATTGCTCCCACTCAAATGAGGAACCCTTCTTTCCTGCGAGTTTATCAGCCAAATAGAACTTCAGCTTTGATACCAATTGTTAGAAAATTATATATTACGGAGCAATGGAACACATAAAATATTGCATAAATATAAACATATAAAACGCATAAAACAAGAGAGACGCAGATATACATGGTTCACCCAGTTTGGGCTACGTCCACCCCGAACAGTGATTCCTTCCTTTCTATTATCCAGCAAAATGAAGAGACACAACCTACAACAGATCCGCTGTAATATCTCTCACAGTCTCACCTCTCTGCTTCTCGCTCAGAGAATACATATCTATTACATAGCCTAAAATATAATGCCCTCATACAAAGAGAGGGGTTGCCTTCTAGGGAAAAAAACCATAAACTAAACATAAGTTCTACCATCAGATCATCTGCCTAATGAACAGCCCAGATTGACTAGAAATTACTATACTTTTACAAGGCAATTTTACATCTGTTTTTAGCTTCAGGGGCATTGCCCTCGAAACCCCCGCCGGGGGACCGCTGGCCCTCGGACCCCCCCAGTCAGGGGGGATCGGCCCTGGCGAACCCCCACGGGGGGGACAAGTCCCCCCCACACCCCCACGTGTGGAGGGGTGTACAAACTTCCTTGGGTATACATCTGGCTGAAACAAAGACCTCTGAACAAGCTTGCTCCACACTCAACAAATACATAGTGATTTCACCTAAACTAGTCTAAAATTTACGAAACCAATACACACTTGGATGCCTTATAATTTATTCACCATACCCGGAGGAAATTTCTTATCCCCACCCACCTATCAAGAGCTTCCAAATGAAAACCATCTCCACCCTCAACCCTTAGGATTTTCATGAGACCACCTCAACAAGATCCAAAATTTACCAGAAATCCAAATCTCAACAAAATAGGGAACCCACTAATCATGGCTATCCATGAAATGGAAAATAGTAAGGTTGTACATGATTTTCAATCCAAGAAAATCCCATGCCAATGACAACAAAAATTACCAATAAATGAATGCATAAACCATGCATCATAATCCCAGCAAGATAATCAAAAATGCATACTGATACCTAGAAATCCTCATCTACTATCTTCCCTTGCTTCTTGTTGTCCAAATCTTCTTCCTGTTCACCCTCAAATTCCTCTTGTGCTCCTTACTTTCCTTCATTATCTCTTGCTTGTGTCCAAGTGCTCTTATCCTCCCTTCCATTTTGTATTATTTCCTCTTTCTTTCCCCCCATGTGAATCAATGAATGTCTCTCCAATTTATTATTTGTTTATTTTATACTCTGTTCTCCTAGTGAGAACATTTGCAATCCGATTTTATTTTACTTTGATTTATATAATTTTGAAGTTAATCTCAATTAGAGTATCCAACCATCTATATTTTTGTGTGTTCAAGTCAAGTTGGTCAAACACATACCTCAGTGAGTCAGCTATGATTACTCATCAAAATGAATTTTTCTCCAAGGAGATAATATCTCCACATATTCAATGTATGAATGATAGTTATCAACTAAAGATCACGTGTCACATAATTCTTCACATGCTCATTCATCTTTTTGATTCATAGAAAACAACCTTCCCTTACTGCATTAAGACTCCACTAAGTCCTTCCTTATAAGCATATATACAAACCAAAAAGTCCTTATCAGCATCCACAATCCTAAAAACTAGAGCATTGGTATGAAATTGCTTCAAATGTTCAAAGCTAGTTGTACACTCAGCAATCCATGCAAATGTCTTTCCTTTCCTCTGTAAATATGTCATAGTATAGCCAATCTTGCAGATTTTTTTGATAAACCTCATGTAATAACCTACTAGTCCCATACATGATCTAATCTCATTCAAATTCTTTGTAGTCGGCCACTCCAAGATACCCTTAATATTTTTTGTATCCACTGCTATCCCCTCATACCCTTAATATTTTTTGAATCCACTACTATCCCCTCCTTGGAAACAATGTTTCCCAAGTAATGAATCTAAGTTTGGAATAATCTACACTTGTTGAGCTTGGTATACAATTTATTCTCTCTCAACAATATCAACACAACTGCCAGGTGCTCTGCATGATCTTCCTCATTCTTCAAATAGGCCAATATATCATCAACAAGGACTATCACAAACTCATCCATGTAAGGGAGAAACACATTATATTATACACATGAATATGGTTGGAGAATTGGTAAGACCAAAAGGAAATACCACAAAATCATAATGCTCATACCATGTACAAAATGCATTCTTACACATGTTTTATTCTTTAATGCAAACCTGATGATATCGCTATCTTAGATCAATCTTCAAAAATACTGCAGCTATGTTCAATTGATCAAACAATTTCTCAATCCAAGGCAATGGGTACATGTTCCTGATAGTCACCTTGTCTATATGCTTATAATAAATGCACAATCTGAGAGTATCATCCTTCTTCTTTACAAATAACTATGGCACACCCCAAGGAGATATACTTGGGCTTATGTATCCCTTATCCAACTTCTCTTTAAGTTCCAACTTCAATTCCACCAACTTGGGAGTGATCATCCTGTATGGTGCCTTAGATGTTGGTGTTGATCCTAGCATAAACTTAATAGACAAGTGCACATCACTATGAGGAGGCAGATTTTGAATCTCTCCAGGAAAGAAAATCTAAAACTAATGTAAGACTGGATACCTCCTCGAGACTTCACCATCCTCATCATCCAACGCTTTGTTATTGGAAACATGAAATGAAAATAATAAAATCATTTCCTGCTATTGTGCTTAGCTTGCATGCCTGTAACCATTCTCACTTATGTCAACTTCTTCCTTCCCTACA
Organism: Pinus taeda; assembly: GCA_000404065.3. Lineage (NCBI taxonomy): Eukaryota > Viridiplantae > Streptophyta > Pinopsida > Pinales > Pinaceae > Pinus > Pinus taeda. The sequence continues at coordinate 312,054 of APFE030327697.1, read as the reverse complement.
AGAATCTATTTTCTCCATCATCATGTAGGTACTCAATGGCTTTATGATAGCAATCTACCATGTTCCTATGAATAAACAACCAATCCATGCCCAAAAGCATGTTATATGCACCCAAAGGAAATAAATTTAGGGTTGTTGATATAGGCATGACATTAAGCTCAAATGCATAAGACTTCACCCAAAGATGAACTCTTCTGTTGGTACCTGTAGCCAACTACACCAACCAAGATTATGCATGCACTTCTTTATCCAAACAACTATGATCCACTACGTCAGGACTAATATAGCTATATTTTGATCCTAGATCAATGAAAATAGAAACAAATCGATCATAAAGCTTACCTTCCATATAAATAATGGATTACTAGTGGTCTTGTTTCTTGTTATCAACTGTTACATAAATCTGAGGAATGTTATGACCTACATCCCCAATTGGTTGCGGCTCCTAAGAATTGTAAATCTGAGGCCTGTCACTTGAATACAATGGACAATCCTTCTTGTGATGATCTCTACCACAAATCTAGGACTTCAATGGTTCTCTTCCAATATGTTTATTATGGTTCTTCATAGGCTAAGATCAATGTATTTTCTTAGTTGCATTGAATTTCTTATGTGGGGACACATTTTCTTTGCCACTTGCATCTTGAGATCTTCCTCACTTCTGGGGCCATTTTCCTTTAGTATTCTAGTTACCTTTCCATTCATGCTTGAACTCAGGCTTGCACTTTGATTGTTCATAGCAAATTTAGCTCCCTAATAGCTTCCTCCAATGACTGAGGGTCATAAATCCCAATCTTGTCTTTGAATGAGAATGGAAACCCACTGATTAACCTATGTATATTTTATTTCCCATCTTTGAGATGTGGAACATATCTCAGTAGCTCTATAAATTTTGTTGTATATTCTTCATCTATCATGAAACACATCTTAAGCTCATATAATTCCTTTCCATTTCCATCATAATACCTCTCACATGGCACTTCTCCCTAAATATTTTTTCAAATTCTTCCCAAGCCAACATCTCTTCCCTCATTCCCTTGACATGCTTGACATCTTCCCAATAGATATCTAATTTTCCTTTAAGACTGAAATTGGCTATATTTTCCTTCATATTCTATGAATAATCATGAAGTCTAAAAACACTCCTCATTCCAAGAAGCCATGCTTCTATATCTTTTGATTTGGTCAACTCACCATCAAAAGTAGGAGGCTTGGATTTCTTGAATTCCTGTGGAAATACTCCTTCTCACTCCTCCTATGATGATACTAGCAGTGATGGCGATGATGTATCCTAGATGTAGAGCTAGAATGAAATCGATGCATATTGGCCCTCTACTTAGGTGTACCCAAGAGTCTGACACTCTTTACTGTATCATCCCTGTTCTTCATGTACCTTTTTCGAGACACTCTTTCATCTACACCATTAATCCTTTCATATTATCTATCTCCATGACTAGATCCTAGCTATCCCTATTTCTCTAAATTTGAAAGACTTTGAAGAATCACTCCATTAACCTTATATTGCTTTTCTCGAGGTTTTAGAATCATTTCTTGTGCTTCAGTAAAGCTCTAATTATTTTCTTTACAACTTATGAGCTTTTCTACAAACCTCTTAATGTATCTGCTAGATTAGGAAAGTCTCCCTCTCCCTACTGCTTAATTGATTTCTCCCATCCTACTCATTTCTCTTTTGGTCTGTATAGGGATTCATATGAACTATACTCAGCCATTTTTCTCTTCATCTCTAGCCTTCTATTTTTCTACAACAGATCACTATGAGATAAAATAGAAGGCATAGTAAAAAAATTACCTCAATTTACTTCAGGTGAGGCTATTCCATCTGCACAAGTCAATCTAGATTAGCATGATACATAACAATAATATCACAAGCATATCGTTTCATGCATGAACAAAACTATAACCACATCATGTACATAAGAATAACAACAGAGCAACTAACAGTCATGCATGATAAGCAGATAGATAACTTGACATGCATGCATAATAATATGCATTTACCCTGAGGTCTAGTGTTGTGAACCTTCTTTGATACCACTCAGTAAAAACCCACCCCATATTTATGCACTTTTAAAACTTACCATGGCAAACACAAGAAGAGAGTTATTATGCATTACCCAACATCCAAGATCCAATTATGGAAGTGGGGTACACTTGTCCAATTTACTACAACGCTCAGAGACATATGATCACACATATGTCAGAAAAAATCCTTTGGTGACATTTTCATTGAGATGGAACACCATTCTGGCCTATCTTACATCCCATCCACACACATGTAAGCTAGTATGTGTAGCCATCAGGTTCTAGCCACATGCACAAACCACCGTCCATGCGGTTGTGTCCCAAAAATTAGTTTTTAAGACAATGCGTCCATGGACTTTGCTCTGTATTTTTAGGTCTAGCCTACAAGCCAACTTCCTAGAGGTTTCCAGAACTTCTTCAATAAGCTTCCTAAGTCCTCATACTCTGTTTCCAATCTCTATTCTTATTCAAAAATTTTCAACAATGTAAATTATAATTTCAAACACTTTGTGACCTAGGTACCTATAGGTCATGAATTCTTAATTTGTTCACTTTTTTATTACTTCCATTAGATGTTCATCAAGAAGGCTTATTTCCTTCTTATACTAGCTATAGAAAACACATATTATCTCACGCATTCATTTACACTTATCAATATCTTTTCGAACCATGACCAATAACAAGAGAACATCTTATAATAAGAAATAAAATTTGCATGTAACCAACAAGTAACTAGAAAGTAGCCATGACAAACTAGTCATATAATCAACACATTAAATCAATAATTATGCTAATTGATCTCATTAAAGAAATACACATAATAACATGAGAATAATGCCAACCAAGTCAATGACTTCCACATACCATTTGACTCTATATTGGGCCAAACCAATTATTTCTTTCAACCAACAACAACTGTGCCATATGACAAGTGTGAATGTGGGATCACATGGTAAAAACCAAAACACAAATAAATAGGGAATCTAGAGGGAAACCATCTCCACCCTTAAGCCATAGCGGTTTCACCTAAATTGGTCCAAAAATGCAAACCAATACAGGATTGGATGCCTCAGAATTTTTTGACCATACCCATAGGACTTTTCTTGTCTCCACCCATAATGTCAAGAGCTTCCTTGAGAAAACCATCTACACCTCAGCCCTTAGGATTTTCCTGACACCAGCTCAACAAGATCCAAAATTTATCGGCTATCCAATGCTAAATCAAATAGGGAAACCACTACATTATGGCTATCTAATAAATGGAAAATGGAAAGGTTGTACATGATTTCCAATCCAGGAAAATCCCAACGAAAGACAAAATGATGAACAAACCAATGCATAAATAATGCATCATAATCCCAACAAGATAATCAATATGCATATTTTTACTTGCAAATCCTTAGCTATTATCTACCATTTCTTGTTGTTGTCCAAATATTCTTCTTGACTGCCCTAGAATTCCTCTTACGCTCCTTCCTTTCCTGTCTTATCTCTTGCTCATGTCTGAGTGCTCTTCTCCTCTTTTCCTTGTTGTAGTATTCTCTCTTTCTCCCCCCCAAGTGAACCAATGAATGTCTCCCCAATTTCTCTTTCCTTTCTTTCCCTTTTCCTTCATTTTCCTTGCATACATATTTTTTATTTTCCCTTTCATGGAATTTATTTCATTCTCTTCTATTCCTTTTGCCTCCTTGACACATCTTCCTTGCTAGCTTGTAATAAATAATTTCCTTTTATTGTATTTTTCTTCTTGCCATTGACAATGCCAATTTCCATATCCAATAATAATTAATTAACTACAAGTGAATCCCAATGTAATGTGCCTCCCTTCATTTAGCTTGGAATATGTGTCCCATGACCTTGACTTTATTTTTACTATAATAATGTACTTTTATTTACATGGGAACTTAACCCAGGGTTGTTACAACCATTACTAGTGCTCTTTGGATCATCTACATCACCTACCAAGTCATCACTAGTATAAAAAATCAATGAGAAATCTTTACCTCTTGAGTACCAAATTCCATAGTTCATCATGTCTTTGAGATATATGATAATCCTCTTGGCTACTAGAAGATTGCTCTATCTGGGGGCTACTTGAAATATTGTAAAAATATCCATTTTCTGCATTATGTATGCTATCGAGGCTATCAAATATAGGAGGCTTAAAATAATAGACTTGTCTAAATTCTAGTCCTCTTATGTTGATTCATCAATCTTGCAAATCTTGCAACCTGTCACCATTGGTGTTCTTACTAAATAACACTCCTCCATCCCAAAATTATTCTATACTTCCTTGAGATATTTTCTTTGTGAAATAAAAATTCATTTAGGAGTCTAATATACAAGACAAATAAATAAAATATCTCCAAGAAATGACATCTCAAAATATGCCTTCATATCAGCTACAAACTATCATGTTAGTTGATCTAAATCATTGCCAAATATAATATCATCAACATAAACAACCACCACTATTAATTTTTTATTATTAGCTTTAACATATAAATTACTATCAGTTGCACCTCTTTTGAATCCACACTTTAGAAAGTAACTTCCAACTTGTAATACTAAGTCTGTGGGGATTTCTTGGCACCATACAAAGTCTTCTTCAACTTACAAACATAATTTGGCTGATATGATAGTTGAAAACTATCTAGTTTCTCTATGTAAACTTCTTCTTGCAACTCTTGATTTATAAAAGTATATTTGACATCCACCTAATATATCCTGAATTTATTGAAACAAGAAAATGTCAAAAACATTATGATTTCCTCTAATTGAGCAACAAGAGCAAAAGTTTCATCAAAATCTATACCTTCAATTTTTGCATAGTCTTTGCACACTAATCGATCCTTATTTCTAACCACTTCACTATGGTTATTCAACTTAGTTTTGAATATCCACTTCATGCCAATGAAATTCTTATTTTTTGTTCGAGGAACAAGCTCCCATCTTTGTTTTTTCTCAAAATTATCCAATATGTCATGCATAACTTTTAACCAATTATCATCCTGGCTAGCCTGTGCAACATCCTTTGGTTCCTCCATAGATATTAGAGCTACATGTGATTGAGTAGGTGTATTTAGCAACTTCCTTCTTGTCTGTACACTTGTGTTTAAATTACCAACAATTTGATTAGTTGGGTGGTGTTTTTGCACATACCTTGAGGGATGGTGTTTTTGCACATACCTTGAGGGACATTTTTTTTGAGAAATGGAGGGATCTTCATTATATTCATCTGAAGGAAGCTCTTCGGCCTTATCTTCAATGTTGAATGGATCATGGGAGATGGTATTCACTAGTTGATTGACTTTAGATTCAATATACTCATCCACTTTAGCATCAATACAGTCAACAATCTTCACTCTATTCTTGTTGTAACATATGTATCCCTTGATATTACGAGAAAATCCTAGAAAAACACAGTCATCATCCTTTGCATCAAACTTACAAATCTTTTCATCATTCTTCTTGATAGAGCACTTTCTTCCAAAAAGTCTTAAATTCTTGACTATAGTAGGTATTCCATAACAAAGCTCACATGGAGACTTATTATTCTTTCGTTTGAAGTGAGCGTCATTGTGAATCACTACTACCATGTGAATGACTTTAGCCCAAAATATCTTCTAAATAGTCCTTTCTCCCATCAATTCTCTGACTAACAGTTAAACATATCTATTTTCCATAGTGATATTTTCATCTTGTCGATGTTTTGAATCCCAATGAGGATCCATCTTTAGGACATAAATCTTGAGTGATAGATTGAAGGAGGAGCTTACTGATTAGAACCAGATAAATACCTAATGCATAAAAACAAAAAACAAAAAATTGATTAATTTCAAAAAACTAAACCTAACCCTATATTAAAATAATTAATAAAATTAAAATATTTAAATTATTATATTATATATGTAGTAATTTTATATTAAGTAATTTTAAATGCTTTTAATTTTATTTAAATAACAAAGATTTTATTTTCTAATAACAAAAACTTAAAACATCAAAAAAATAAATTAATTTATTATTATAAAATTAATATTCATATCTTTGTTAATAGTGAGAAATTAATTCATTTCTTTATATGTAATATTAATAATAAATTATTACTAATATATTTTTTTTGCTAAAGAAAGAGTCATACCTTCTATTTCATTAAATCGGAAAACAAATTACATAAAATACAACAGTTCCAAAGGAACTATGGGCCAAAGAAATGTCAAACCACTTAAAGCCTAGGAAATCGAGCTAAAGTCTTAAAAGTCGAGCCAAGGTCTCACAAACAAAACTACAAAACCCACGAAATACAAACAAAAGTCGAGATCGTTCAATCCCCCCTTAGAGATTAGACGGTCGAGGCCTAAATCGGGGCGAGAACATGCAACCACTTTAAAATGAGAAATGGCCCCATGAGGAAATGGGGACTATTCTAAAAGGATTTTGGATCCGAATAGGGGTATAATCCTCGAGCATGTAGTCCACCCGAAATCCACCAATACCCATCATGAAGCGCAACAAGCACAAAAGATAATGCACACTCAGACCTACATCCTTTACCTCGATCATCGAATCTCCTTGCTAGATCCAATGACAGAGGATAATATCGCATGACCTAAAAGCCCAGAAAATGATCGTGCGATAAACACCCTGGACCCACCAACATGCATGCTTAATCTTGACCGTGGGTTCGTCATGCTTGATCCAACAACTGTGGGACATATCGCACATGCCAAAAGCACCGAGAATTACCATGTGATGAGGGTGGTAATCCTTCTCGTCCCTTAGCCACATGTTGCATTGTGGGTGGAATCGCTCCTAACTCCGAAAAACCCCTTTTAGCTTGAAGGCCCTGCGATAAACCAGAAACTACCTAGCGAGCGGTCTTGCCACCACAGAAAGAAAACCTAGGGTTTTTGAGTTTGTGACATAAATTGCCTAGACCTACCAACATGCTCGCTTAATCTTGACCGTAGATTCATCGTGCTTGATCCAATGGCTATTGAACATATCGCACGCACCAAAACCACCGAGAATTACTGCACGATGAGGGCGATATTCCTTCCCATCCCTTGGCCATGTGTTGCTTTGTGAGTGGAATTGTTCCCAACTCTGAAAAACCACTTTCAGCTTGAATTTCATGCGGTAATCGAGAAATCACCCTGCACGCGGTATTGCCACCTCAAAAAGAAAAACTGGGGGTTTGAGTCTGCTGAGAAAGCCAGGAATCCGACCCCTCGCACCAACCCATCTCCTCGAATGACTGAACCAAAGGAAGCTGAAAATTCCTCTAGCCATCCATCTATCCAAGAAACAACGTCTGCCAAGAAACCTCCTCCAGAGACTTCTCTATTTGTTCTTGCCATGGTTGAGGAGGCTGACAGTGACCCGCATCCCAAAAATGACGTCAGTTCGGAAAAAACACTTCCTAAATAAACCAAAACATTTCATCAATACACCAAATTAATTAGATCTTGTCTTTGTGGCTCTATTGTGAAACACCATTCTATCCTCATCCGCCTGATCTTGACACAACGCCTTTAATCTATTTTGAGGCATCTCTTGCCAACATAGCTCGACCTTGATTTTGGTGCAGAGCACCCCTTGATTGGCTAGGATGTTTGCCAATTTATTTTATGTCCTTAGCACATGGGTAAAACTCACGGTACATAAGCCCAGGAGGTGAAGTTGAATCCATTGAAAGATCTGAAGCAACCTACAATGTTTAGAGACTTTTTCTGGCTCCGTGCCATAGCTGATTCTCTTGACCGAGTTAATGATTAACTCAGAATTAGCTTTAACTATTATATTCTGGAGATTATTCTGATTCAGGTATTCTAAACAATGCTCAAGAGCCATTAATTCCACCATATTATTCGTGGCTCTTCCCAAATGGTAATGGAAAATAAAAAGGATACAACCATTCTCATCCCTTAACACCCCTCCGAAGCCAGTAATACTTGGGTTGCCTTCAGAGGCCCCATCAATGTTGTATTTCAAAAAACCCTGCAAGGGGGCATGCCAGTAATCTTGCTTATGTCCATTTTCATCACCTTCCTATCCAAGCCCTATGGTATAATCCCCTGCATACCCAACTGAAGAAGTATCTGCATTTGAGCTTTTGAAGGTGGATTCTTTGGGGAAGTCCTCACAATGATACCTACCGTCTCCTTAAGTTGTCTTAAGATTTTCTCAAAAATGTGTTGGGACGAACTTTTTTCATTTTTGAAGATTATGTTGTTCCTTTCTTTCCAAACCTTCCATATTATGAAGCTTGGAATTAAAGCTCAAGTTGAGCAAATAAATTCATTATCAGAGAAGTTTTGTCTCCAGTTATTTAGGGTGTTGATAATGCTTACTTTGTCCGAGTCTGTCTGTCAGAAAATAGTGGCAAAAGTATACCACAAACTGGAGGTGAAAATACAATCATTGAGAAGGTGTTCCATTGTTTCCTTCTGGGCCTCACAGAGCTGGCATTTGGAAGGGCCCAGAACATCCCTCTTCATAATGTTTTCCCAATTCAGAATTTTCTTATGATGAACTAGCCACATGAAGAGTTTGATCTTCATCCATACTTGATGCCTCTATAGGTTCTGCCAAACCCTATCCAATACATTGGAGTCCAGCTCAAGGAGTTTGTGTTTTTCCTCCTTAAGATTGAAGGTACCTTCATTATTGTTACCCCATCTAAGTTGGTCATGCTCACCTGTCACTAAAATTTTCCTTTGGTCCAACATTTTCAGAAGTGCCTTAGATTTTGCTTTCAAGGGGCTATCATCCCTGTAATCTATATTCTTCCAGGTTCTCCATTTTCCTTCACTATTGGTTTGATCCCAAAAATCTTTTACCCTAAGAAACCCTTTGGTATCGGTTTCTTTCTTGAGGTCCAGAAAGTCCTCTCTTAATAGTGTAGGTTCTTGTTTCCATTTATCCTCCTGAAACAAAGCAAGATCTCCCTCTCTGATTTCCCAGAAACTATTTTTTTGTACTAAGCTTTTATTCTCCTAGGCCTTATTCCAGATGTGTGAGCCTTTTATGATGCCATTCATCCTTATGTGATCATTATCTTGCCAAGTGATGGCATATTTTTCTTTCCAGATACTAGCCAACTGATCCTTTGGATATTTTACCCAACGCCACCATAATTTGGCTCCTAAGACTTTGCTCAGTACTTCCGGATCATCCAATCCAAGACCCACATGATTTTTAGGTTTGCAAATCTTATCCGATGCTACCAAGGCCCATTTATTTCTCTACTCCCCCCTTACCCCAAAGAAAGTCACTTTGAATGGTTCTAAATTGTTGTAAAACTCCTTTTGGAGCTGTAAGGGCTAATAGCATGAAGATGAGGATAGATTGAAGAACAAGTTTTGTAAGAACTCACCGACCAGCTAAGTTTAAAGATCTAGTAGTCCATTTCCTGATTTTATCTCACATCTTGTTGATCACCGACTCCCAAATGCTCTTGTGCAAAGGTTTATCAGTTAGAGGAACTCCCAAGTATTTGGAGGGAAGGACATCCCTTTGAAAGCTCAGAATTCTGGAGATATTTCTCTGAGTAGCAATATTGGTATTAAAGAAAAAAATCTTAGATTTGGAGAGATTAACTTCCATACCTATAGCCATGGAAAAGTCACACAGGATTTTTTTATAGGCTAGAGCTTCTTTGACCATGGGGATTCCCTGTAGCATGGTATCATCAATAAATTGTTGATGGGACAAAGCATGTCCAGTCTCAGAAAGTTGGAGACCCTTGATGTTGCCAACTTCTTTCGCATGCTTGATTGACCGACCAAGTCCTTCCATCATGAGGATGAAGAGAAAGGGAGAGAGAAATTCTCCCTCCCTGAGGCCTCTTAAAGGAGTAAAAGTCTTGGAGGGAGAACCATTAACCAGAATTGAAAAGCTAGAAGAAGTCACCAGGGCCATGACCCATATTACCTAGTTATGATAAAACCCAAAAGCTATAAGGACCTTCCTGATATATGTCCAATTCAACTTATCGTAAGCTTTGGCTAGGTCCAATTACTTGATCATGACAGCCTTCTTGTTGCTTAACAATGAGTGCACCACCTCATGCACTTGAATGATATTATTGAGAATTTGTCTTCCCTCCACATAACTATATTACTCCAGAGAAACTAGAGGAGGAAGAAGTGGTTTGAGTCTATTGGCGACAACCTTAGAACTTATCTTGTACACCACATTGCACAAAGCTACAGGCCTAAACCTGTCTGGAGTTTGAGCATTGTCTTTTTTGGGGATCAAGGAGACGAAGGAAGTATTGAGCACCTTCAAAATGGTTCTATTCATTCTGGAATCCTCCACCACATTCAAAATGTCTTGTTTAACAATGTTCCAACAAGCTTTAAAGAAATCCACATTGAAACCATCAGGGCCTGGTGCTTTACCATTCTACATTTATTTGATGACCTCACTAACCTCCTCTTCAGTCACTGGCCTATTAAGATTGAAGTTATCCTCTCTTGATACAAGCCTAGGTATATGCCTCGTTAAGTCCGTGATAGAATGATCTCTGTCTGAAATGATTTCCTTTGCTATATCTCGAAAGTTCTAGACTAACACAATTTCTATTTCTCCATGAGAATTAAGAAGATGACCTCCCTTGTCCTTGATTAAAGAGATCCTATTATGAGATCTGTTTGCCATGATGGATTTGTGGGAAATTCTAGTGTTTCACTCCCCTTCTTTTAGTCATTTAACTCTAGATTTTTTTCTCCAAAATATTTCCTCTTGTTTACATAAATTTTCCCAGTCTTGATGATGTTTGGTAACTTGATCAGTTCTGACTTTGTCAAAGCCATCCTTGATAAGGGCTTGATTGAGTTCCTGCATTTTGTCTTCAACAACTTTTTTCGCTTAAAAAATATTTCCAAATTCCTTCTTATTCCTTTAAGTCTAAGATTGATATGCTTTAGTCTTTTATGTAGAAGAAACATTCTGGTACCGTGAATATGCAGATCTTCTGTCCACCATTTTGCAATGTTGTTGATGAAATCTGGGTGGGTGAGCCAGATATTCTCAAATCTAAAAAGTCTGTTCTTAGGGTTGCCAATGCCCTGAACCTCAAGTTGTACAGGCCAATGGTCCGAGCATCCAAAGGGGAGAATTCTCGCTATCATTTCCTTGTCAATGAGCATAAGGTCCTCTGATATTATGAATTTGTCTAACTTTGAAGCTACTTGAGACTCTCCTCCTCTTTTATTGTTCCAAGTAAAGAGGCCATTACTCATACCCATGTCAACTAGCTTCATAATATCTATAAAAGTTTGAAATGCAATGGAGTCTTTGCTTAAAGTTCTGATTCCTCCTTTTTTCTCTGAAAGTGATTTGGTCATGTTGAAGTCCCCACCTATGATCCATGCTACTCCTACATGTCTATCTCTTAGATCCACCAGAGAATCTAGAAACCTGAGTTTATTATCCATTCTTTGAGGGCCATAAACATTTGTGACTAGATAAGTCTCCCTGTCTCCCACAGGTTGAATAACCACTGATAAATAATTCTGATGCCTCAGCATCTATTATGCCAAGCTTTTGGGGGTTCCAAAGAGTGAGTATGCCTCCTGCTATATTATCTTCTTTAACTTCTAGAAACTCAAATCTATTGAGCCATTTGCTGTGAATCTCTTTTATTTTTTGAATGGAACATTTAGTTTCCTCGATAAAGATCATATCCAAAGCTTCTTGTTTCATCCTATTGCTAAGTATTCTTTGTTTCCTTTTACTACCTAGACCTCTGATGTTCCAAGTTGTGAACTTCATTATTAAAGATTTGTAAAGGAGTAACTAGTTAAGTCTTTCATCTTACTTGAATATATCATTAGCTTTCCACATTCCATCAATAACTCGTTCTGCTTTTTTCTTCCTCTTTTCTTTCCTGGGTTTCTAGGAGCTAATCCTGGTGTGGTTTTCATAGTTTTCAAACCTTCATTGTCCTGTCTTTCATTGTTTCTTTTCTTTTACAACCATTTAGTCTGCGTTTTCCATAGGAACAGCTATTGTACTCTATTGAACTCTTCTTGGGGCACTGAGTCTACCCCTCCCATGGTTCCCTGTTTCAAGAACCCTTCCAAATCTAGGTGTTCTCTATCAAGAATCTCTTGTAGTTCATGATCCTCCATTTCCATCTCACTCTTTCTTGGTCCATCTCAAGTTCTTCATCGCTCAACATTGTCTCTTTCTATTTATTACTATCCTATGTTTTTTCCCTATCTTCTTCCTTCTCCTTCTCCCCTGGGCTTCCTTCCATTACGTGATCTACTTTTGTTATCTCTTCCTCTTCTTCGAGAACTTGGAACCTGTTCAGACTAGCTTGTTTCCCTCCTATTTGCTGTTTCTTTTGCCCCCTTTTGCCCCCTTTTCCTCTATTTCCCACTTTGTGAAAGTTTTTATTATCTTTCATTGTGGTTGCTTTACTTCTGTTCTCTATTTTACTAAGAGGGCAATCTCCAAATAGGTGCCCATGCTCATGGCACGTATGACGTCTAAAGGGAATATGTTCATAGTCTACTTTCTGCACCCATTCTTCATCAAAAACTTCCAAGATGACCTCATCCGATAGAGCTCCAGAGAGATCCATCTCCACATATATTCGTATGAAGGAAGTGTATTTTCCCCTTCTCATGGCCTTAGAGGCTTTGACAAAATGCCCTAGTTTATTTCCTATGGAAGATAACGATTTCGTTTGTCAGTAATCAAGAGGTAGGGAGTAGGGTCTTACCCAGGCAGGGACCAAAGTGAAAGTTTCTTGCTCCGGGACAAAATTCATCATCCACAGCTGCATGTAGAGGCCTGCTACAGCATAGATGTAGGGTCTTCCTTCAAACACCCCTTCTTTGTCCTCAATATTTGTAAAGACCACAGTGAAGAAACCCTTTGACCCAAGATGTAAGTCTAATGGTATTTAATCCATGCTTGCAATGCCTTTTCAATGGGCCATAATCCCATGAATTTACAAATGATAGCATAGGTCTGCATGTGGTTCCTGTGTGCTTGCAGAGAAGGATCATTTAAAACTACTTTGGTAGTGACCTTAGCCTTGGGTTTGCATGGCCCCTTTTGTGCCTTGTTTTCTACTCCTTGTTTCTTGTCTCCTTCCTCATTTTCTTTTGTGCTATTTTCCTCCCCTGGTTTAGTAAAATCTTGATCCTCTTCCATGTTACTTTTCCCTTCTCCTGAAGGACCTTTGATAGATTCTATTGGTTTCTTACCTCGGCTGGTCACTGACTACCTATAGGAGGGAGTGAAGCTCCCCCCTTTCTGTGCCTCCATGGAGCTCAGAAACCTGAAACCCTAGCTCTTCTTCCACGTCCTCTATTTGCAATCCTCTAATTGTATCTATACTCCATACTCAAATTATGTGGTAATTTCATGTTAGGGTTCATTAATCATTACTAATATCTTTTTTTGTTGAAGCAAGAGACAAACCTTCTATATCATTAAGCCAAAAATAGTTTTACATAGTTTACAACCATCCACCAGGCGATGTGGACTCAAAACATGGGTGCTAACCACCTAAGGCATGTTCCCCCAACCCAATACATATAAGTTTCAAAACCTTTCGAATACAAACCCTATTTATGCTGAAAGAATTGTTGGACTTATGACAATCCATGCAATTGCCTACGCCATTGCTACTTAATCGAACCTCCATAATCGTGACCTTCCCATCCCCTTTCTTAATCTAACAGCAGAGGAGATTTTACTTTGAGAAAGTGAACGAAACACAAACCCCCTAGCCCCACAAAGTTACACGATAAATCCTGATCGTTGATCCATGCTGTGACATCCAACGACTGATCGCTGTATCACACTGCTCCAGGGTACCGATCTTTAGTGTGCAATACAGGCGGTTTACAATCCTGACCCCCCGCCACATGTTAGATGTTGTATGGGATTGCTCCCAAAAAGCAGAAACCACTTCCTGCTTGAGAGTGGTGTGATCAAACAAATACCACTCGGAAAGCGATTTTGTCCTCCCGAGAGGGGAATAAGGTATAGTATAGTTGTCGGTAAAGACCTGATCCCCGTCCTTCATCTTCTTGCCCGTATTTCTAAACTCGAAACCAAAATTAGTGTTGATTCTTCCCTCTGAGCGACCACTCACTAAACTTAGAAGTCCATCCACCAAACACCAGATATTTCTAACATTGAAATTACCGGTGGTATTGAGGCTGACCGAGGCCTGCCTCTCACCCAAGACTTGTCTAACCAAAATTGGTGACATATGTAGTGACCAAATGATAGAGACCTTGCTTCTATGGCTTTGTTTCGATACACTTCTCTATCCTCTTCCACTTGGGTGTGATAGAGAATTTTAAGACTGCCCTGAGGCACTGCTTGCCATCCCATTGAAACTCTGCGTTCATTACAGTTCACACCTTGGTTTGCCAGTATATCCGCCAGTTTGTTGGCCTTTCTGCGGATGTGGTTGAATCTTACCACGCGTAGTCCCTAAAGGTAATCCTGAATTCTTTGAAATACCTCAATTAATCTCCAGTGATTTGAGACATTTGCGGGCTCTATTCCATAACTGGTTCTTTTGATAGAGTGAATGACTAACTTAGATTCATCTTCAATAATCACATTTAGGCAGTTGTCATGTTTTAGAAATTCTAAGCATTGCTCCAGAGCCATTAATTCCACCATATTGTTGGTGGCTTTTCCTAAATGACTATGAAAGAGGAATAGAATGCTCCCATATTCATCTTGTAGAACCCCTCCAAAACCCACAGTTCTCGAGTTGCCTTTTGAAGCCCCATCTATGTTGTATTTCAAAAAACCTTTTGAGGGAGGATGCCAGAAATCCTTTTCAGTGTCCTTTAGGATAACTTTCCTGCCCAGACCTTGTGGAATGAGCCCTTGCAAACCCAACTACCTGAGAATTCTCTTTTCAGCCTCTGAGGAAGTATTGTTGGGGAGATTTCTCACTATGGAGTCAACTATTTCCTTAAGATATTTGAATATCTGCTCAAACAGGTGAAGAGAAGGATTCTTCTCATTTTTTAATATTCTCTCATTTCTTTCTTTCCAAACATTCCATATAATGAAGCTTGGCATGAGAGCCCAAGCACAGTTAAGAACTTCATTATCTGAAAAAAAAAAAATCTCCAGCTTCTCAGGGTGTTAATGATACTCTCTTTGTCCCTATTTGTCTTTTGGAAGATGGAGGCAAAAGTATCCCATAACCTAGATGTCAAAGTGCAGCTAGTGAGAAGATGATCCATTGTCTCCTCTTGGATTTCACAGAGTTGACATCTAGAAGGCCCGAGGATACCCCTTTTCTGGATATTTTCCCAAGTCAAGATTTTCTTGTGATGCACTAGCCACAGGAAGGGTTTAATCTTCATCCATCCCTGGTGTCTCCATAGGTTCTACCAGATTCTTTACGGAGCTTGGGACTCCAACTCAAGGAGAATGCTTTTAGCCTCTTTAGTATTAAATATGCCTTTTTTATTGTTGTCCCATCTTAGTTGGTCCTGCCCCCTAGTTACTAAAATCATTCTTTGTTGCAATATTTTCATGAGCGCCTCTGATTTTGTTATCAGGGACCTATCATCCCTGCAATATATGATTCTCAAAGTTCTCCATTTGCCTGAATTGTTGGAGTGATCCCAAAAATCTTTTACTTTTATTAATCCTTGGTTATATGTCTCATGCTTAAGGCCCAACAAGTCCTCTTTTAACAGTGTTGGTTCTTATTGCCATTTATCCTCCCAGAATAGTGCAAGATCACCCTCTCTAATTTCCTAAAAACTATTTCTTTGTACTAAGCCTCTATTCTCCCAGGCCTTGTTCCAGATGGATGAGCCCTTTATATTTCCAGACATCCTTATGAGATCAGTATTACTCGAAGAGCTGGCATATTTTTCTTTCCAAATACTTGCCCATTGAGCCTTTGGATCTTTAACCCAATGCCACTAGAGTTTGGCCCCTAGAACATTGTTGAGAATCTACTGATCATCCAAAGTTAGGCCCCCTAGGTTCTTGGGTTTACAGATCTTTTCCCAACAGACTAAGGCCCATTTCTTTCTTGTCTCCTCCTTACCCCAGAGAAAGTCTCTTTAGATGTTTCTGAATTGATGCAAAACTCCTTTTAGAGCCGAGAGAGATGATAGCATGAAAACTAGGATAGATTGGAGCACCATCTTTGTTAGCACTAATCTACCAGCTAGAGTTAAAGATCTAATGGTCCATTTCCAGACTTTATCCTGTATCTTATTGATCAAAGGTTCCCAAATACTCTTATGCAAAGGTTTTGCAGTTAGAGGTACTCCTAAGTACTTAGAAGGGAGGGAATCCCTTTGAAAGCCTAGAATTTTGGAGATGTCTTTGAATAGAAATATTGCTATTAAAGAAAAATATTTTTGATTTGGAGAGATTGACTTCCATACCTATTGCCTTAGCAAAGTCATTCAGTATTTTTTTGTAAGCTACAACCTCCTTGACTGTGGGGATACTGTGTAACAAGGTGTCATCTACAAATTGTTGGTGAGTCAAAACCTGTCCATTCTCCATTAGATGAAGGCCCTGGATTTTACCCATTACTCTAGCCTACTTGATAGAACGACCAAGTCCTTCCATCATGAGGATAAAGAGAAAGGGTGAGAGTGGATCCCCCTATCTGAGGCCTCTTGAAGCAAGAAAAATTTCCGAGGGAGAGCCATTAACCAGAATTGAAAAGCTAGAAGAAGTCACTAGGGCCATGACCCATCTAACCTAGTTGTGATCAAAACTAAATGCAATAAGCACTTTCCTGATGTAGGTCCAATTTTATTTGTCATATGCTTTGGCTATATCTAGTTGCATGATCATTCCAGCTTTCCTATTGCTAGTTAACGAGTGAACCACCTCATGAGCTTGAATGATGTTGTCTAGAATCTGTCTGCCTTCTACATAACCAAATTGTTCCCCTGATACCAGAGAAGGAAGCAGAGGTTTGAGTCTGTTGGCCACTACCTTGGATATTATCTTGTAGACCACATTTCATAAAGCAATGGGTCTAAACTTTTCCAACGTTTGAGCATTGTTTTGTTTAGGAATCAAGTAGATGAAGGAGGTATTGAGCACCTTCAAAATAGTCTTGTTCAACATGGAATCCTCCAAAACCCTCTACTATTTAACAATCTTCCAGCAGGCTTTAAAGAAATCCACATTGAAGCCATTCAGGCCCGGTGCTTTGCATTCTGCATAATTTTGAGGACCTCACTGACCTCCTTTTCAGTCATTGGTTTGTTAAGGTTGAAATTGTCTTCTCTAGGCAACAACTTAGGAATATGTCGCGTCAAGTCCCTAATGAAATTATCTCTTTCCGGGTTGTTCTCATGAGCTATGCCATGGAAGTGCTGAACCAACACAGCTTCTATGCCCTCACGGGATTGATGAATCTGCCCCTCCTCATTCTTGATCGAAGAGATCTTATTGTGAGCTCTGTTGGCCATGGTGGACCTATGCAAAAATCTGGTATTGCGTTCTCCCTCTTTTAGCCATTGAACTCTGGACTTTTGTCTCCAATATATTTCCTCTCGTTTACACAATTTATCCCGGTCTTGATGATGTTTCTCGACTTGCTCATTTTTATCTTTATCAAAGCCTTCCTTGATCATGACTTGGTTGACTTCCTACATTTTGTTTTCAATAGATTTCTTTTCAACAAAAATGTTGCTGAAATCCTTCTTGTTCCAATCTTTAAGCCTCGTCTTGATGTGCTTTAATCTTTTGTGTAGAAGGAACATTCTTGTTCCCTGAATCTGCAAATCTTCTGCCCACTATTTTTCAATATTGCTCATAAATTCTGGGTGTGAAAGCCATATATTCTCAAATCTGAAGGGTCTATTCTGAGGTGTCCCTATGCCCTGAATCTCCATTTGCACCAGCCAGTGATATGAGCCTCCAAAGGGGAGAACCCTCGCTATTATTTCATTATCTATAAGCATAAGGTCCTCAGAGATTATGAATATGTCTAACTTACAGGCTACGTGAGACTCTCCTCCTTTTTTATTATTCCATGTAAAACAGCCATTATTTGTCTCCATGTCAACTAGCTTCATGTTATCTGTAAAGGTTTGAAAGGCCAAAGAGTCTTTGTTTAGAGTTCTGGTTCCCCCTTTTTTCTCTGAAAGTGATTTGATCATATTGAAGTCCCCTCCCATAATCTAAGGTATCTCTGCATGTCTGACCCTGAGATCCACAAGGGATTCTATAAACCATATTTTTTCATCCATCCTTTAAAGGCCATAAACATTTGTGACTAGATAGGTTTCCCTATCTCCAACAGGCTGAATGACCACATATAAATAATTTCTAGATGCCTCAACATCTATTATGCTTATTCTTTGGGGATTCCATAGAGTATACCACCTGTTGAATTTTTTGCTTTAACTTCTAGAAACTCAAATCTACTAAGCCATTTACTATGTATTTGTCTTAACTTTTGAATGGAACATTTCGTCTCCTAGATAAAAATTATATTCGGAGCTTCATGTTTCAGTCTGTTACTAAGCATTCTATGTTTTCTTTTACTACCTAGACCTCTAATATTCCAAGATGTAAGCTTCATATCTAAAGATTAGTAACGGAGTAGCTCGCTAGATCTTTCATCTTACCTAACTCTATCATGAGCTTTCCACATTCCATAAATAGCTCATTCTGCTTTTTCCTACCTATTTTCTTTCCTAGGTTTCTAGGAGCTAGACCCGGAGTTGTTTTTATTGTTTTCACTCCTTCATTGTTGTGCCTGCCAATGTTTTTTCCCCTACAAACCCTTAGTCTGAGTTCTCCATAAATACAATTGTTGTATTCTATTGAACTCTTCTTGCAGTAACGATTCCACCTCCTGGTTGTGCCCTGAAGTAAGAACCCCTCCAGATCCAAGTGTTCTCTGTCAAGAATCTCCTGAAGCTCATTTTCCTCTAGTTCCATTTCACTTTGGGTCATTTCCTGATCCATCTCTCGTTTTGTATCACTCATCATGATCTTTTTTTGTTTATCATTTTCCTGTGTTTGTTCCCTGTTTTTTCCTTTCTCCTTCTCCCCATGACTTCCTTCTCTTGTTTGATCTTTCGCTGTTAATTCTTCCTCCACTTCAAGAACTTGAAACTAGTTTTGACTAACTTGTTGTTGTTCCTTTTGTTGTTTCTTTGGCCCTTTTTTCCCGCCTTTTCCTTTGTGTACCACTTTGTGAAAACTATCAATGTCTTTCATTGTATTAGTTTTGGATTTGTTTTCTGCTTTACTCAGAGGACAATCTCTGAGGAGGTGCCCATGTTCATGGCATCTATGACACCTGAACGAAATGTGCTCATAGTCTACTATTTGCACCCATTCTTCATCAAAAACATCTAGAATTACCTCGTTCGGAAGAGCTTCGGATAAATCCATCTCCACACATATCCTTGCAAAGGAGGTGTATTTTCCCCTTCTTGTAGCTTCACAAGCTTTAACAAACCGACCTAATTTGTTGCCTATGGCAGCCAACAATTCAGTTTGCCAGTAATCAAGAGGTAGAGAGTAAAGTCTTACCCAGACGAGGACTGAAGTAAAAGTTTCACGCTACGGCACAAAATTCATCATCCATGGCCTCATATAAAGACCTACTGCTGCATAGAAGTAGGGCCCTCCTTCAAACACTCCATCTTTATCTTCAATGTTTGTGAACACCACCATGAAGAAACCCTTTGACCCAAGATGTAGATCAATACTCCCTTTAGGTTTCCAATGGTATTTGATCCACGTTTGTAAATCTTTTTCAGTGGGCCATAAACCCATGAATTTACAGATGATTGCATAAGTGCACATGTGGTCCCTGTGCGCCTGCAGCGCTGGGTCATCTGGGTATCATTTCAGCTTTGGGTTTACAAGGTCCCTTTTGTCTTTTTTCTTTAGCTCCTTGTTTTTCGTCATCTTCCTCCTTGCCTTTTGTGCCATTGTTCTCCTTGAGTTTGGTACCTTCTATTTCTTCTTCTGTGTTTCTTCTTCCTTCATCAACGGTAACTCTGCCATTTTTTGGAAGTTTCCTGCCCTTATTGGCCACCGCTTCCTTGTAGGAGGGAGTGGAGCTCCCTCCTCTGCAATTTTCCATGGAAAAAAACCTCAGCAGTAAACTGAAACCGTTCATTGTTCGCTCCCTTCAATGACTTTACTTTCTTCCTTGTTTCTCTCTCTTCGGAATCAACCTATACTACCTTAATCATTACTAATATCAATATAACCTAATAAAACAAATTAAATAATTTTTTGTTATATTTTATTTTATGAGGAAATATATAATTATTTAAAATTTTCATTTATTGATAGATTAATGTTAATATCTATTAATACTAATGAGAAACAATAATATTTTTTATATAAAATGATTAAGACCTAATTTTTAATAAATAAATAAATATAAAAAATAAAATAATTAATAATGTTTATTAACTAATAAATATTAAATAAATTAATATTATTAATAATATTTATTTATTTAATTAATAATACTTAATTATTTATTCTTAATGAATAAATAAATAATTATTATTAATTATGAATAAACAATTATTAATAATAAAATTATTTATTAATTAATAATTAATAGTTTAATCACTTCTTGATGGAGGTTAGTTTATTTTTTTATTAAATATTCTTTAAGAGGTTATTTTTAATTATTAATTTAACTTAATCAATTTATTAATGTTTCATGAATTTTGTAGAGATTAAGCTGAGGAGAGAGGGTTCATACCTAGAATACTATACCTCATAAGACCTGCAAGTGCTGATATGCCTAATCACTGGAAGCCAATTCTCACTCATCTCATTCCCACCATCCCTGTTGAGGCTATTTGGACATTTCCTAATCTCAAGTGCCTCTTTGATTTTCGTCTTTTAATAATTATATTCCCTAGCAATAATTTTGGCGCTCTCTAGACAAACATGGTGTTTGGTTTTTGAGGAGTGCTCTGCAAAGGCTGAAGTGTGTGACCTCCAATTCTTGATATCTACTCCATTTTATTTAAGTTTATTTTTTAAGGAACCCCTGTCTCTCCAATATAAGTTTTGTCACAAGAACAATCAATCTTATAAATTCCCTTAACTTTGTATCATATATCTTTAAAGTCAGAGGTTAAGTGCTTAATCAACTCATCAAGGTGATCACCATATGAAATTCTAAAGGCTCTAATAGCAAGATTGTTAAAGACCCCAAATTTTTGGGATGGATGATGGTATGAATCAGCAAGAAGATAATGTTCAGTGTGGGTTTTATTCCTAAAGAACCTATGTCCAAAAGTACCATCCTCCTTTCTAATCACAAGGACATATAAAGTGAGAATTTTACCTTTTTCTTCAAGCTCCATAGTAAACTTAATTTCTAAAGAGATAGAGTTAAGATGATTGAAAAAATTCTCAAGCTCAGTCCTACCATGAGTCCATTTTAAGTTGGTGTTTTCAACAAATCTATTCCACAATGCTTGTTTCAAGGGTTATGAGTCAAGAGCCTTTTTCTCAAAATACTCCATGTATAAATTGGTGAATATTGGTCAGAGGGGGGAACCCATTACAACCGCCAGATAGATTCTCATATAACTTCCCTGGAAAGTGAAGAAAGTGGAACACAAACAAATCTCCACAAGTTGCATTGTTTCTGGATCAATGACTTCTTTTATAACATGAATAGCCTCATCCAAGGGGAGCTTGGTGAATAAGGATGATACATAAAAACTAACCAAAATTTCACCCTTATCAACCCTCTTAGTTTTGATAAGTTTTACGAAATCATTAGAGACTTTTATAAAAGACTCTATGTTCCCAACTAGAGGCTTTAGAATCTTAACAACATCTTTAGGTAATCCATAGGTGTGGATCCAACGGTATTAACTAATGGTCTCAGAGGGATCCCTTATTTGTGAATTTTTGGTAACCCATAAATCATAGGGATAACCTCACATGAAGGGATCAACTTATTTTTTATTTTATCATCAATGCTGGATTCCAAGATTGCCTTCTTGACCACTTTATAACCTTGGGAATGGGATTGATGCTAATTCTCCTATAACTACCGCATTTGAGATGATAATTCATTTTATGAATGTAATCATATTTATCTAAAACCACAACTCCTCTTGCATTATCTTCCTTAAGCACCACTATTATTATCATTATTACGAAGGGACTTGAGAGCAACTTGCTCATCCTTACTTAAAATGCTTTTTGGTTGTTTTTCTTTTCTCATTATAAGGGAACATTCTTGTCCTAAAACTTCTTTGTCATCTAAGGAGAGGATATGAATCCCATTCTAAATGTTACAAATAATGTTCTCAAATGGAATGCTACTAGGAGTAATGGAAACCCCAAACCCTTGTTGAGAATTATAAGAGTATTAGAACCGAGCTTTAGGGATGAAAGACTAACAACCTTCTTCCTTAAAAAAAAGACTTAAAGAACATGGAGAAGATATCAAGAATGGGAGATCATGCACTTCAGCCCTTGGAAAGCACTCAAAAACCAAGCATCTTGTTTTTCTAGAGAGCCCCAAAATTATCACCAGGGAAGATCATTATCAAAAGTGGAAAATGAGAGAGGCTTTTGATATTAGGAAATGTTTGAATAACCTCAACAGGAATGGTGGGAATGAGATCACTGGGAATTAGCTTCCTGTGATTAGGCATATCAGCCCTTGCAACTCTTCTGAGGTATAGTATTCTAAGTATGAACCCTCTCTCCTCACCTTAATCTCTAATAATTTAAGAAACATTAATAAATTAATAAAATAGAAATAAATAATAATAAAACCTCTTAAAGAAAATTATAAAAATTAAATAAGATCCATTAAAAAGTGTTAATTTATCATTATAAGAATAATTAGTATTTGTAATAATATATTATATCAAAGAAAATAATTAAGAACGATAACTAAAAATAATTATTATGAATAACATATTTATTAAATTATTAGTTAAGAAACAATATTAATTGATTTGTTTATTGAAAAAAACTTAAAAATATAGTCTTAAGCCGGTGAGAATAAAAATTATTATTCTATATATAATATATATTAAGATAATTTACAATAAGTTAAAAATTTAAATAAATTATATTGATTCGGATAAAAAAAATATAGAAAAAATATGTGTTTATTTTATTAGGTTTATATAATTGAGGAATCATATTATAATATATTTATAATAATCTTAATTCTCATGTACAAAGACATAAGATAATTACTAAATAGAATTTATTAATTATTATTTCATGAAATAAAAGATCAGAGATTTGAAAAATAGATAAAAATAATATCGCATAAAAAAGATATATATTATCTATTAGTTACTGCATTTCAGATTAAAAATTATTAAATTAATTAATTATTGATGTTTAAGTTTGTTATTACAGAATAAACTGTTATAAAAATTAAGAAATAAAATTACTATATAAAATGTTACATATAAAGAAAATAATATTTTTTAATTTAATAATTATTTTCATGTAGGTTTAGGTTTAGTTTTTTTGAAATTAGTCAGCTTTTTGTTTTTTTATACATTAGGTATTTATCTGGTTCTAATCAGTAAGCTCTTCCTTCAGTCTATTACTCAAGTTTCTTGTCCTTAAGATGGATCCCTATTGGGATTCAAAATGATGACAAGATGCAAATATTATTGTGGATGATCCAAATCATAATTTTCCAAAAGACAACAACAAAATCTTAAAATCCAACATATCTATTGTCTCTTTCATCTATGTCATTATGTTGTTGATTCTATGTTATAGTGAACTATCTTTTGATTCCAAGTTTCTAGCAAAATTCATCATATTCTTTTGAATTAGATTCACCTCCATTATGAGATCTTATTCTTATGATTTTATGGTCAATGCCATTCTTAGCCATGTCATTAAAGTCTTTAAATGTGTCAAAATCTTATGTTTTTTCTCTAAGAAATGAAACACAAATTATTCTACTAAAATCATCAATGCTAAGCATGAAATACAATTTACCTGTGGGTGATTGCTATTGGATTGTGTTATATTCTTTCCATGACTAGCCCCAGTTTAAGGGGGATGGAGGAACCCCTTCGTTGTGTCACGCCCAACACCTTGAGAATTTTTTCTTTGGACCCTATATCAGGTGGGCGGACCTACATATGGTTTTGTGCATGGATTTCACACATGGTTTTGGGCGCGATGGCTTTCTGTCCATGATATTTTGTAGATTTTGTCAAGGGAACTACAGTTATGATGTAATGTAGGGTTAATGGATTGGGGTTTATGGATGCTTCAGCATGTATATATATGTATTGTAACATTGAAAGGAACATAATGAAAAATCAATCTGGTAGTCTCGATTTTGGGATCCAGGGGAACATCTCTGTGTATATTTGTTTTATGTCTTATGCTATCATCATTGTTTATTTTCTATTTTTAGAGTTTGTATGCAGGTAATTTTTTTATGGGGTTAAAACCTAGAATTGCATTCTTGACGGTCCACATTAGTCCCTGTGGACTAAATGCAATGACTTAGTTGATGATCTCTCATTGGACTTGATGGTACTCAATCGTTTTTACCTAATTAACAAGACTTGCAGGTAGTATTCTTGGGATTTGAAAGCTTTGGAAGATATTTGAAAATATTCTTCTTTCCCAATCTAACTGTCTGATCAAAGTTCAGATGTTCAATTTTCCTATGCCATAGCCAACTCTCATCAATATTTGACAAACAACACGTGTCTATCTTCTCTTTCAAGACATAAACATTGTTATATGTTCTCATAGCTTCAACTACAACTTCTCGAGTTCCTGTAGACTTGATTTGACAATTTTCATCCTTAAAACCCAAATCATATCCTTGGTCACACATATGTGACACACTAAGAATATTTTGCTTCATCTCATCAACAAATAAAACATCATTTGCTTTACCTCTTCCATTTGAGAGACTAACAATTCCTTTTCCAACAATCTTACTAGGTGCATTATTACCAAAGGGAACATTACCTTTCTCAATTATTTTCCATGTCAGAAACTTACTTTTGTCTCATAGCATGTGCCTGGAAGAACCATTGTCACCATACTAATGAATGCCTTCATTCTAAGCATATAGAACAATATTACATTATTTTGAATTTTCCTTTTCTTTTCAGGAATTGGGCTCTTACCTAGATTTCTTAGTAACTAAATCATGCATATTCTTGTTAAGTTTGCAATCAAGTTCTCTATGCTTAAAATTTTGACAGTTATAACATTGAATCAAATTATTCAAAGGGATGAATAAATTTTTGTACTTGGGGTCTACTTATCTTCTGTCTAATTGGCTAATAATTTCTTCTTCTTGATCAGAGCTACCTATATGATAAATTTACCCTGCATTTTTCTACCTTATGTAGATAATTGGTGCATGTAAAATAATATCCTAGAAATATATATAGACATGCTTGGGATAAAATTGATTTACAAATATTTTACAGTTTGCCCTATGTGTATTTTGATTTGCCTCCCCAACACTATTCCTCCTTTTAATTTGTTGTTGCTAATTATTCTTTGACCGGGTATTGGGACGAATGTTATTTTCTTCTCCTTGTGCTTGCATTGACTCTCCTTTTACTGTTGTGTTGTCCCCATTTTTGGGTGCTTGAAAAAAATAAGCTAGCTTCTTTCCCTTTAGTTGTATTATTGAGCTAGATTCAACCTCAAATCCAAGACCAATTCTATATATGAATATTATCTATGCTTCCAAAATCTCATTCAATTTATGAGTCCCCTTCCAAACTTCTGATTCAAGGTCAACTGGGTTTCTTATTTTTCCAACTCTTTCCTCAACAAAACAACTTCTCTTTCCAGCCTCTCACAAGTTTGATTTTTCTTGTTGAGCTGCTAGTTTAAATTCTCTTGTATCTTCTTACCTTCTTCGACTTGTAGTAGAAGAACTTCAACAATTTTAGATTTGTCCTTGATAAGTAACTTTTTCTGGGTTTTATTTTTCTTTCTAAAACATTTAATTTATTCAATTGAACTAACTAACTCTCCTTCTAAGACTACCTTACCCTCTTCACCATTAGAATTAATGGTTTCTAGTTCCATATTGTCTATATCCATAATCATGAACCCTTTTGTACTTTCATCATCTCTATCCTCATCATAGGATTGGCTTCCTTCACTTTCAAATGAGTTAGAGTCTTGAGCGTAACAGCTTTTCTTTTTGGCCTTCTTCCTATGTTTTTGCACCTTTACCCAAACTTTTCTTTTGGATTATATTTATTTTTCTTCTTTTCAAGAGACTTGGAAGCACATTGACCAACTTTTCCACAATTAATGCGCTTAAAAGATAACTTACCTTTATATTTTCCTAATCCTCTCTTGATTTTCCTTAAAATTTTGGTTTCTTCTTCATCTAATTCACAATATGAATCATCATGCTCTTCCTTGGGCTTTGTACATACTTTGAGGGTTGAATCCTTTGATGCAGGCTTCCCATTTTAAATTCCCATCTCATAAGCAATGAGTGTACCAAGTAGTTGATCCAAAGTGACAGTTTTTAACTTGGTCATCTCCTCAGTGTCTAACACCTTGGGATTAAATCTCTCAGGTAGATATATCAATAACTTTTGAACTACTATAGACTCTTCTAATTTTTCATCAAGGCTTATTATAGTATTTACAACTTCATCAACTCTCAAGAAGTACTTCACAATATATTCAGCATCATGTATCTTTAATGACTCACATTGTATTCTAAAACCTTGAATTTTATCTTACTTTACCTTACTTTCACCTTAGTAGTAGCTACTCATATTGTTCCAAATAGTTTTGGTAGTTGTGCAACCCATAACCTTAACAAGTTATGATTTAGGCAAGCCAACAAGTAATGTATTCATGACCTTTGAATTCATGTGATATCCATCTTCTGATGTTTAATACTCATTGTTGGAGGCCTTTTATATCCTTCCTCCACAGCATCCCATACATCAGTTCCAAGTGATTGAATATATATTTTCATCCTTACCTTTCCAAAACACTTAGTTTGTTCCACTAAAAATAGGTGCCCTGTTGGTAAATCCTCATATGTGGTTTTCCATGGTCCTTGATCTTCCTTCTGTCTACTAAACTGGTCCTTAAGGAACCTAGTGTCTTTAATACCAATTTTTAGAATGGAGGACAATACTGAGAGGGGTGGTGAATCATCAGTGTAGGAATTTTGATAATTTCTTTTACTTGCAATGACATGAGGAAACCGAGACATAATTCAATTATTAATTCATATGAGAATGAAAAGAATCAATATACTTATAAAAAATAGTACACATAGGTTCTTCAAACTTTCATTCAAATTACTTCACAAGAAAAGCTACTACTTGTTATTACAAAGTTCTATGACTACAACCAATAGGAAACAACTACTCATTGGTTTGTTAGATACAATTGAAAAGAGATGCAACCTCTGAGTTTCTGAGCTTCTACTGAAAGGATGTTCAACTCCTAAACATTTATCGGAACTATTAAAAAGAGTTACAATCCCCGATTTGCAAGCTACAACTTGCTTGACCTAAATGATTCATGTTTCATACAAATTTCATACTCAAATCATGAAGGCCAAATCCTTACGTAAACAATTAAATTTTGACTCTCAAACACTTGCCAAAACCACCATACAAACACCTTCAACAATGTTTTATTACTGAATCGTCAACCATCGTCCACCATAATTTAACTTTCACACACACCTAGTTCATTCTATAATATTTCTCACTCGATTATGATTATAGATAATTATTGATATTTTGAGTTTCTTTCCTCTTTCATTAACTTTCACTTTAATCCTTGCACGAATCTATTATTTCTTCCTTTTTATAGCTTTTGTGCTCTCTAAGCCTTCAATCATTGATTTGTTGTTTCTCTGAGCTTAATGGTAATTTGTTTCTACTCTGGAACATTACAGGTTTTAGCTAAGACTTTATCTGTTGTTCAAAACTTGGATGGCTTCTAAATTTGGCCAAACTACCAAATAAGATTCTCAATCTCTCCATGCCACCAAATACACTATCAAATTTGTTCATGCATGTTTTAGACCTTTAGAGATCCATTGTTGTGTTTGCCATAAGTTCCAATTTTAATGTTTCCAATTCGTTCATCCATATATGGTGAATAACACCAATATACATAATTTGTTGGCTCATTCCATCAACAAGTCCAAAGGCTTAAAAATAGCCAAAAGTGTCACTTACAATTATGCAGACCCCTATGCACCTTAAGTCCTGAGACCTTATTTTACATTGCAAACTCCTTTGTGCTTTCATTCACAAAATTGCCTCAAAATAGCATCCGTGTGCACCTTCCATCATTTTGACAAAATGTCACTTGTTAGGCCCATCATCTCGGTCATTTCTTTTGTGCACCTTCATTTTCCCTTTGATATTTTCCTCCCAGGCTTACATGTTGTGTGGGGTCCCAATTGAATTTATTATATTCTTCATTGGCTCTCATGTATACACCATCATGTACTAGTGATCTCACAGCCCTAATATCCTCCTCTGTAGTTTCTAATGTTACCTTTGTGGTTCGGGGACTGAGATGTGTTGTCTTGGTGGGTCTGACCTATGCCTTTATCATTGGTTGTTGGCTCTTTTTTGTACATTGTCATTTCCATGAGCCTTGTTAGCATAGTAATCCTCTACTGCGCACTTTATAAACCTTCTAGGGAAATGCCTCTGGGATGACGTGTCACTGTGGGTTCCACTGCAGTGCTCGTGGACTAATCATAACACTGTCGAGATGAAATGTCTCTAACACCTATTGTGTATGCTTGGAACCTAGTTAGATCAATGATCTTTACCTATGCACCTTATAAATATTTCTGGATAAGGTATTGTTGATAGTTCTTGATGCGCCAACATGTTAGGGGATCTCCCCAGTAAGAAGTCCCAACTAGACCTCAGACCATTTGGTGTAGGAGTCCCAACAGTGGGTCGTACGGTATCACCTTGACCGTGATTGTTCATAAAGGAAAGTAAAATTTCCCTGTTGGTAGCAAGGGTGTGACATATGCAGCAAGTAAAGGAAGGTGCATGAACGATTCTAACACAAGGAGGGTGAGGTGAGTGCATCCCTTGGAAACTTGTGAAAGCATGGAGTTAAAAAGGGAACACATGAGAAAAGACGCAGCATAAACTAGAAGGAAAGTAAGCTAGCAATCCAAACTGATGGTTTAACCAATATCACATTTGAGTAAGATTCATACATACATATATAGAAAAATTGTATACACACATGCGTAAGTAAACAGATACATAGATCATTTAGAGTAAACAACATAGCTTAAATAAAATACGACATATGCATGAAACACGCTAGCTCTGTTATATTAAGAAGTGAAAGTTCTATTCATATAATACAACCATGACCAACAACTAGTTCCGACGGCGAAACATTATAGTCATTTCTGCCTTCTCCTCCAAAGAGATATATTAGCTCTGCACAGTGGAGAAGCCAAGGCTCGTTACAATAGTCTCTAAGATTTCTCTGAGATACCCCTATCGAAAGCTTGGATGACCAAAAGCCTATATAATGAGTTATGATGGACTATTTATAGCAAAGGTTGGGGTGACTGTTGACATTCCTTGTTGTGATCGTTCATCTAACCTCATGACTCTTCAACTACTCTATGACTATTACATTCAACTATCGACACTTGAACTTCCACTAGACAAGAAGTTACATACAATCTGCACATGTACCCATGTGAGACAAAATGGCTTGAGAAAGCCATGCAATATATCACTAACAATGAGACAGTTGTGGTGAGACCAACTCTTTGACATCCTCATAATGGTTGATGATGGTGAACTGATGCTAATCTTGGTCATCCATGATGGTATTCCTGCACTCAATGGTGACATCCTGCTAAAAGTGAACTCTTGGCTCTGTTGCATCTAAGCACACTGATATGGCTCCATCATCCAACTCGTTTGACAACATGTGCATCATCTCTTGAGTGTAGCTAGACCATAAACGTATTAACACATAGTGTTTGTGCTAATCTCCAAGTGTGTGTGCTGGTGACCATGCACATCAACTTGTCGAAGTACATGTTCAGCTCTAGTCAGACTTGCTTCTTGCCTTCACCTCAGTGAGTGTGCCGAATGGGTGGGATCGCATGTGTGTGAACAACGAAATTCATGCTCCTAAACACCTTTGCATGCAATCAATAGAAATCCTCACCCTCTCTCCTCCATGTGAGCTGTTGTATAGATCCATAACCTGTATGGGCACAATTTCATCAGTCTATGCATGTTGCACCTCTTGCTATACCTATTCTTGTTGGAACTCCTTCTCTTGTATATGTAGCTCTGGTTCTTCATTGGGTTGCTCCTTGAGCAACTACAATGATCCAAGTTAACTCAACTCCCAGATTTTACCAAGATCTTTTACTTCTATGATGTTGTTAGAATTGCGTTTAAAAGAACACAAAGGAACATGCATGTTGTAAAGAATAAGGAACATGAAAAGAATTAGCAACATCAAAACACAAGACGTTGATAATGGAGTTCGCCTAAGAGGGACTACGTCTTCGAGCCCCGGTGTCAAGATGGTGTAGGCCACTGCATTACATTGTGGAAAGAGTGATGATGTACATGCATGTGTTTTCTCTATCATACAAGGAATATTCCCTCATGCAGGAGTGGCTCCAAGAGATGTTCCACTACAGGAACTCTTATTCAAAAAAGAACTTGTGTCAGCATGGCATAATTTCATGTATGATAATGAGCATCCCACCAACATGGCATCAAAGGGATCTCAATTCAAACATACATGGTGACATATGAGTATCCTATAAACATGAGGATAAAGGGATCTCAATCAAAACATGACAATAAGTACATTTCACATCAAGAACAAAACAAGATCCCACATCAAACATCAAACAGGGATCTATAGAGCACATTGCATCTTAAGCAAAGAGACAAAGAAGTACATGATCACACTATATATACCTCACATCAAGGAGTTACCTAAAGAAGAGGATGATAAACTGTTGGATCTAGTTACACCATCAATCTCGTGGCATCGAATCTCATGGAAATGATTACTCACACATTGAACACTGACACTTACAGTCCACTTTGAAAAGTGGCCAAAAAATATAATGATCAAATGTAAAATTTGATTACACCATTCGATTTGTGGTGTTGAATAATGTAAAATCAACTATCAAATTTCTGGATTATGGCGAAGTTTTTCAGGGCTATATGAATCTTTTAGATCCCCCCTAGATTCCTCAAAGATTCCCTCCTCCAGGTCATTTGAAGATCTGCTGATCAAATTAGAAAACTGATCTCACCATTGAGTTCTTTGCAAAATTCTACGAAGAATGATTATAAATTCAGTTGCATTCTGAATTTGGGAAAATTCAGCCTCCAAGGAATCTGGTAGATTCCCTCAAGATTCTTGAAGATTCTCCTCCACCAGGAATTTGCAACTCTTCTACTCAAAAGGTGAATTCAACCTCGCCATTGCATTCCCTTCGCAAATCTAAGAAAAATGACTGTAAACTTCATTACATTCTGATAAAAAGAATTTTTACCTCCCCATGCAATCTCAAATATTCCGCACAACATCAAAAGATTCTTGTCTCGGAATCCGTGCCACATGGTTCCGGCTCCTAGTTCTACCTTGGGCTATTGTGCGGTGCTCCATGTTCCATTAGTTCTCCATTTGTTCTCCTTTCTCCCCGTGAAAATGAAAGTCGGGTTTATTTATCTGTTCATGGATGGAGATAACAAAGATTAATCCCATGGCTCATTGGTGACGGAGATTACTTACCTAGAAGAGATCAGGGTTCAAATCCCATTAGAATCCTAAATATCACATTTTTTCTTTTGGTTTTTTTTTTTAAATATGGAAACCATTGATGTGATATATGTAAATGGCACATTTAAGTGGTGGTTACATTGTTAAATGGGGTCATCGGATGGTGGTGGGCCGACCTATGTGTTTGGCGTAGGTTCGATACACATCGTCCTCCATATATTATGTGTGGCCATTGTCAAGAGGTGGGGGCATTGACTGGGTCCACCGAAGGTGGCTCACCCATTGCCCAAGTTTAAACATATTTGTTTTAAATAATATGCAGAGGCGGTTGGGGTCGATGGGGGTCATGGACCACCACCTATTTTATAATTTTTTGGATTGTTATAATAATAGGCCACATTTTCGATTTTGTCTAATATAAGAGATATTAGAAAAATTATGTATCCAACAAATTCACCTGCTTTTGGGAGCTAGGTTCCCATGCTGGTTGACGGTGAATTTGTAGAACACTTAAACCTGGCCCATAGTCCAACTTTGACAAATTCTTTGAATGGCTCTTTCTCCCTCATACGAGCTCGGATTTGAGTGTCGTTTGCACCATTCAAATCAAGGCGATGAGCACTTCGATTTGGTGCTAGTTTGAGAGCAATATGGCCATTTTGAATTTTGACCATTTATGAGTCCTCTTGGATTTCTCCCTGTCTCTGGAGCCACCTAAATCAATCCTCCCCATTAAGGAGCTTTTGGTCCTCTTAATGCATAAATTAATCTGCCACTTCTTTGTACCTTATCTATACTTACAAATGTCTGATAAGTCACCCTTCCTTCTCCTTAACCTTTGTCCTTTGGAGCCATAAGTAGTGAGCCGACACTTGTGACCTCTACAAACCTATAGTAAAATTTTGCAAATTACATGCTTAATTTACATGAACAACTAATGACTCAAGCATCCCATACATTCCACAAGTTTATAACACATACTTGGTAGTCAATTTTACATCAAAATGGAAATAATACCCCAACTATGAAAACAAGGCCAAAATATCATTGTTTCTTCAACAAGTGATGGAAAACACATCATCACTACAACACGTGATTTACAAAAATAAGGCCAAACACTATTGTTTCTTTAGCAAATGATGGAAACACAACATCACTTTCATGGCCTAAAATGCATCACAAAATAAGACCAGACATCATTTTTCCTTAACAAGTGATGGAAAACACATCATCACTTTTACATTTAAAATGCAACACATGATTGGAAAAAAGTAATACCATGACATTTTGTCATG
This sequence comes from Pinus taeda, assembly GCA_000404065.3. NCBI lineage: Eukaryota > Viridiplantae > Streptophyta > Pinopsida > Pinales > Pinaceae > Pinus > Pinus taeda. The sequence goes on along the minus strand of APFE030327697.1, from coordinate 278,929 downwards.
CCTAGAAGAACCATTTCGCACTTATAAAGGTGAATGGGTCACCTCCTTATGACACATTTGCTGGTCAAAAAACAGTTTCATGTGGTTCATGCACCAACGCTCTGCCTTTAAGGCACTGCTCTAGATGGAGCCTCCAACATGTGGCTCTTTGATGGCCACTTGTGTCGCAATGAATGCAATAGGTCTTCATCCTCTATATATTTTTTACCTTCTTCTTTGCCTCTTGTTAAGAGGGTATTTCACGCCTCATCCATTTTTTTGTTTCCATTCTCTTTGAACACTCAGAAAATACATGGTTATGTAAACCAAAAAAAGTACATGTTTTTCGATTCCATCATTTACGTTCATCATTAACAACTTGATTTTAATTGAAATGAACATTCAAATATCGAGATTGGTTATACCTTTTGTTACACAGTAATTTGTCACCATTGGTCACCATCCCTGTTACCCCTGTTTTCGTACATTGGAGGATACATTCCGGGACCTGTGAGCAGTGACATAGCCTAAAAACACTTGCATTATGTTCCCCTGAGTATGTACTTCATGTTCCCTGAAGACACCTTCTGCAAATTATCCCTGAAAAGTGCCCTTTTTCCATTGGCGCAGGTACACAGTGTCTTATCCGTGCCAATCACTGAGATCCTCAAAAAGGGGCACGCCCATTGGCGCTCTGTCCTAGAACAACACTCGCGCCAACTAAGTTTGGTAATGATTTTTGGCAAACGTGCACCCATATGTTTTTTCCTTTCAGATCATGAAGTCTTTTGAGGGAAAAAATCCATCTCATAGAGGTCGAGAGTCATCATCTATCCTTGACATCTATCCTCAGTAGATTTTCGAAGATAATGTCGATCCACAATGGGCGTCCTGGTGCATTGAATCTTCCTCCCTTCTCCATTTATAAAAGTCTGTCCTCATGCATTAGACAGGGGAGTTCTGGAGTTCGGAAGAAGAGTTTTGGAGAGTAGGGGACTTCTGGAGTAATGCTAGTTGTGATTATGCTTGTCTGGAGTGATAGTAAGAGTCTTGAAGCATAGGGAGGTTATGTTGCCGGAATCTTGAGAGAGAGAAGGTCTATTGCAAGGCATACATAGCTGCTCGCCCAGCCAGAGAATAGGTTCAACGTCAGAACCTTGGTTGTATCTTTCTCTACCTATTATTAATTAATAAAAGATAGATGGCTACTGTTATGGTTCCATTCTCATTTGTCTTATAAATGGTTAATGTAAATTACATCCTTTCTGACTGATGTATAGTTGCTTTTACTAGATTTCACGCTTGTGTTTGTTCTCTCTTTGCATGTGCAGGTGTCCATCCACGAGGATAGGGGAGGATTGTGACCGACCAGAGAGGAGTGAGATCGGCATCTCTTCATCAAACAAATAGCGTTGGAATCCAAGTAGGTGTTCATTACCCACTTGTTAATTGCATTTAGGAACTTGCAGAGTAGCATTGATTGATTGTTGCTAGACCCGTTTTGGGCTAGTGGGATCACCTCTGTCCGCAGAGGGGATTTACTTGTTTAAAAATTTGGCGACTCCACTGGGGACAGAGGTGATCCCACTAGCCCAAAACGGGTCTAGCAACAACCAATCAATGCTACTCTACAAGTTCCTAATTGCAATTAACAAGTGGGTAATGAACACCTACTTGGATTCGAGCGCTATTTGTTTGATGAAGAGATGTCGCTCTCACTCCTTCGCTCTGGTCGGTCACAATCCTCCCCTATCCTCATGGATGGACACCTGCACATGCAAAGAGAGAACAAACACAAGCGTGAAATCTAGTAAAAGCAACTATACATCAGTCAGAAAGGATGTAATTCACATTAACCATTATAAGACAAATGAGAATGGAACCATAACAGTAGTCATCTATCTTTTATTAATCAAAAATAGAGAAAGGTACAACCAATGTTCTGACGCTGAGTCCTTCTCAAGAGGGTCCAGCTAGCAAGTCTCATAAGCATTCACCCTTAGAGGTAGTTCTCCCAAGACAAACAACTCTCTCCCTCACACAAGGTAACAAGACTTCACAACCTTCCTTAAGCTCTCTAGCAATCCACACTTAACACACCAACTGCCTATTAAGAGCAGCACTAAAGCACTATGAATTCCTCTATGTCAAAAGTTATATGTCAAAAAAAATAGCTGCTCATGGCAATGGTGGAGGCTTATATAGGAGAATGAGTCTCCATGGATGGTGGAAGGATAAGCTTATCTCCAAGAAAGGTGGCTCATATGACAAACAGACATGCCATAGAAGGGAGGGCGACCTTTACAAAACCAACAACCAGGTCTGGAGTCATTTGGAAGGCTGGTTGTTAGAACAAACTCGCCCAAACAGGATCAGCACAGGTGAATAACTGGACTGGCGCGCTGACATCGCATCCCAATAACAGAAGAGGTCTGGTCAGCGCGACTTAGTGTTTGGTCAATTTAGTGTTGTCTAAATTGCTATCACAAATTGTCAACCCGGGGCTCGTAAGCTGATGAAGTGAAGTGTACAATATATACTTAAGTAGCCTCTCCTAGTTCTTTTTGTCGTTTTTAGTTTATGTCTAAATTATCTTCCTATTATGATATGATGAAGTTATAAACAAGTGAGTGAATGTGTGTGTATGTGATGATTTCTAAATGATTCTTAAATTCTAAAGAGAAAAACTTGCATAATGACTTGAAATGGAATTAAAGCATCAAATGAAAGCAAAGTATTAAACAAAAGACTAATGGCACTAGTCCAATACCTTTACTGCTGATAGAAATGAAAATGATATTTACATGAGCTCTGCTGAAAAAAACAATACTCTAGTAATCCAAAAATTAAATGACAAATCACACTACTTAATTCTCCCTTAACATTCTGCCTTTAACTGAATTAATCATGTGAAAAAGAAGAGTTAGGAGTGAATTAGCAATATGAG